>JAQZBX010107923.1:0-10603 GCA_029593785.1 Cabassous unicinctus
AAATGTCTGTGTGGACTTGGAAAGATGATGATATTATTAACTATGACAGTGAAAATACAGAGGCCTTCTCTCATTTTCTGAGTCTTGAAAATTCCTCATATGTCAGAGGGTATGGGAGACCTAGAGACTGATAACAGATTTCCCAGAACTCTTTTGGGATAATGGTTTAAAATCCAAATTGAGTTGATTTAGAGAACATTTACTGGGAGGTCCGAACCCGGGTCCCTCCATATGGGAGATGGATGCCTAACCATTTGAGCCACGTCCATCCCCCTCCGGTGCCTCTTAAAGAAGTTGAGCAGAGACAATGAGCAGACAGACGAGGGAGCCATCTTGGGGGGAAGGGTGAAGAATTATTGATATCTGACTTGTATTTCTTGTAGTGGAAAAAAAGGTTTTGCAAAAGTAAGAATAGAATTCAGAATAAAAATTGAGCATATGTCAAATTTCATTTCCTCCTGAAACCCAACGAAAAGTAAAGTGAAGCATTTGTTTTGGGCATAATTGCATAAGGACAGAGAGAACAAAAGAAAAGACATTATCATCAAAATGTGGAAACTGTAAAATAGATGAAACAGTGATAAATGACTTAGCAGATCTAGAAAAACTAAGCCCTAAGGCGGCAATGGGAAATGCTGAGACTCAACCTTAATTATAACTAAAGAATCCTCAAAAAGGATCCATTTTGGCAACCCTAGGTACTTCTGAAAGTGTGAGAAAAGGAGACAGACCTTTAGCTTTCAACAGGTATGAAAGTTTATTCTCTGCAGAGGGTAACATGGAGGATTTGGGGTCCTGCAAGTCTAGAAGCACACGTGAAGATGTGGGTATCATTCCATAAACAAAGGAATTGAGAAGCCATAAAATGCTAAATGTGAGATACCTATCCCCTCCTATTCCCCTCTGCTCCTAGAACTTTCTCCTACCTTCAGGAGTCTAGAAGACATTTCTGGGGAATCTGACTAGCTCAAGTGGAAACAACAAAAGATACCAATACCAGTGGCTCCCAAACAACCCCACCAAGATAACCAGACAGTGAAACTCAAAGTCAATAAACCACTTTCTTCTCTCACTCAGAGCTTCCATTCAGTATTGAGCCCCCCAACTCTTAATCATAAGCCTACCACCACAGGTACAGGACACCCGAGGAAGGCCTCTAAGGTAGAATAAAAAGAGTGAAACGAACAGAAAAAACTATCTGGAGAAACAGAAAGCATACCTAGAAAAGAAAACTAGAAAGTAAGATAACACATTGCATCCAATAGATAAGAACATAATGCTGTGAAAAAAATAACACAATGTTGAAAGAATAAGAACAGCTCTTAGAAAATGAAAATATGATAATAGAAATGACACACTCAGCAGAAAGGCTGAAAGACAAAATTGAGGAAATCTCTCAGAAGGAATAGAAAACAGGAGCCAAAAATTAAAAATAAGGAATAATCCAAGTAATAAACATTCTGGGGAGAGAGGAATAGAGGGGGAAGGATTAAGAATGAAATAATGCACTGAAATTTACTAGGGCCACAGGATTTAAGTTTTCAGATTGAAATGGTGCTCAGCTTACTGAATGAAAGTAGACCTATACCGAGGCACATTACTGTACAATTTTAGAACACTGGGTAAAGAAAAGCTATTACAGCTTTTAGAGCAGAGGCGAAAAACAGAACACAGAGAAAACATCAGGAATCAGGATGGCTTCAGATCTCTCAAAAGTAATGTTGGAAACAAGACAACGGAGAAGTGCCTCCAAGATTCTGAAATAAAATGATTTCTAGCCTAGAATTCTATACCCACCCAAACTAACAAATCAAATGTGCGGGTAAGATAAAAATAATTCAGACATGTGGGGTCTAAAAAATTTCCTCCCAACAATGCAGGGAACCAAGATAGTAGAGGATGTAGATACAGAAGCCAGGAGTCCCAGTACAAGAGACCCAAGGAAGGCAGGTGGCCTCTAGAAGCTGGAAAAGGCAAGAAAACAGATTCTCCCCTAGAACTTCCAGAAAGGAACCTTGCGATCCATTTTGGAAATCTGACCTCCAGAACTGTAAGACTATAAAGTTGTGTTCTTTTAGGTCACTCTGTTGGTGGTAATTTGTGACAGCAGAAATAGGAAAGCATTACATCAGCCAGTCGACATTGGAGCAGTGTGACTCGAGTCACGGCATGTTGAGGACGGTCATTGCCACTGTCCTCTCCTGTTAGCAACCCCTGTATGATGTGACCCCCCTAAATAAGGGAATAAGCAAAGAAATAGAGAACTAAGAGATCACAGAACCAGGGGGCCAAACCCAGGAGAAAGGCAAGGAAATGCCGAGGATGAGAGGCCAAGAGCACCTGCACAGACCGGAGAATGGCAAGGGGGTGCCCAAGAGAAAATACTAAAACTGAGAGATCGCCTGATGTAATCTCCCTCGTGGGAGATTGTGCTGAGAGGTAATTGGATTGCGTGGGAAAAACTGGCAATAGATACAAAGAAAACTAAGCAATGAAAAAGGAAGGTAATAATTATCTTCAGGACAAAAGAGCAAAAGAAGAAAAAAAAAAAGAAAGAAAACCATTACAGTACACCACACTCAGCTCTGAGGGAAAGGTGCATAAGCATAGAGCAAACACTCACTACTAAAGTTGCAATATAAATTACACTGAGAGAATAGAGGAGAGAGGCGGATGGTGCATTAAAAGGTTAAATCCTCATTTACCAAAACAAGAATCAACACATCATATCTAAAATGTGTGAATACAAAGATAGTGGTCTACACATATTATTTAGAAGTAGATTAATATCAAAATAATTGGCTGCAAAGGAGAAGAGTGGCTGGGAGGGGAGACTGGGAGGAGAAGGGAGGGGTGGGACAGGGAACCATGTATTTTGTAATAAATCATTGAATACTAGTTGTCTTTTCAAATCATGTGCATGTATTACTTAGGATAATTTAAAATTAAAATTTAAAAACTTTTCCAGAAAGGAGAACAAAAAAGACAGAGACACAGAGGCATGTACAGTAATCCTAAAAACTTGCTGCAAAACCTTACTGTACCCCCCAACTTCAAACACCAGCACTGTCTGCAGAACGTGACAGGCAAGAAAGCGATGGTGGACCGTCAGGCAGCTGGAGCAGAGACTACAGGCGGTTTCAGGGAAACAAGCAGGTAAGCATCCTAGTGAATCACCACCAAAAAAATGTGCGAATATATACCACAGGCTCCTCTGCTGGCACACACGAGAGAAGTAATACACTGCTGTCCTGCTCTTTCGGCTTTGTCCTGTGATGGGTCACTGCTCTGAGGACACACCACACACACACACACCTCACACACAGCTCACATTCCTCCTTTACTTTGTTTCTCACAGTCCCCTTTACCTTTGACCTCTGACCTTCAATCAGGTTCATCTCAAATGCCTAAAAGCACACTCAGCACTGCTCTCGGGGTTTCTGTTTTCAGTGATGTACTTTTCGTAAGCGTTCAGTGATGGGATTTGGCATAGTGATTTTGCTCCTCAACATTCAAGTCTGTTTGATGTGCATAACACCATTAGTGCACAACTCGAGCTCCTACCTGACAGTCTGCTACCCACCTGGAGCATGTGGCCATGGACTTGAACTCCAATCTAAGCTTCAGTTTCAGTGCAGGTAAAAAGCATCTATTACTGGGTATTGAGGATGCACCCCAAAGCTTAGAACCATGTCCAACACAGAGGTCTGTTGCCCTCATTTCAGTCCAGCTGGGAAGCCGGTGTGTCCAATGGCCTTTCCCCCAGCTTCCTTCCCAGTCTCTTAACCACAGTGTCCTCCCACCCACCATTCCAGCCCTGCACGTTTTATCAGACTCAGCAACACTGCAGGTAACAAAACTGAATAGAAACGACCCACATCAGGAAGCAACAGGGAGAAAGTCCAGCCTCTTCCTACTTCTAACACTATATCCAACCCTTAGGGTGTCCGCCTCAGTGACAATGCAAAAGGGGAGCAAAAATCTCTCTTCAGCTTACGGCAACTGCTCCCAATGAAGGCACTATGCCCAGAATCAGCAAAAACTGGTTTTTAAAGGGCATGAAAGAGTATCATGAATAGGACCAAGAACTCTCACCCTAAAACCAAGCCAGGCACTGACACTAAATTTAAAGCGGCAAAGAAAAAGATTTTTAGCCATCATTTTGTGCCAGGAGGCCCAAAAAAATATCAGGAAAAAAAGGCTGCAAATGTGGACATGCTGCCCCAAATTCACATCCATACGTGCTCCAGTCAAGACTGCCCTTGCTACTCCAAGCGCCAGGCTAGCCAAGATGTAGACGTGGTAGCTGCCCAAACCCCTGCGTGACCAAGTGGGGAAGAATATGGAGATCTTCTACGGTTAGAAAAAGTTCTTGGCCCTGCCCAGGTTTATGTGGGTCCTTGATGAGCCCAGCATGGCTGTGTGTGACGTCAATACGCACACACACACCAGTGTAAGTAACGTTACAAGGTGCCCAGAATTGAAGCTACAGACCCGAGGTTCGACTGCCTCATCTGTAAGAGAATTAGGCACTATTTTGTAGTAACCTTGGTTCTGCTGGGTGAACGTGCTGGAGAACCTGCATAAAAACACTTGCCAAACTATGTGTAAGGGTGGGGGAAAAGGATCACAGATAATGGAGCAGAACAATATGTCCCTAGTTCTTTACAGAACCTCATGTAGTGTGAGAACGAATGCTGAAGCAACTACTTCATGCAAAAGATACTTTGTCAAGGAAACTCACAATAAACTCATTGTTTGTGGCCATGCTTTGTACTGTAGGCAGAGAATATGGTTGAATAAATACAAGGAGCTTGTTGGGCTCTTAAAAAATTTACATCCCATGCAAACTTTCTCAGGAAATTCTTAGAGGACTTATTCCACCAAAAACAAGACAGTAAATCAAGAAAGAGAAAGAAGCAAGCTGTAGAAGATGCAAGCTTTACTACAGGAGAGAACCGAAAGGAATCTCCAGGTTGCTAGTGAAAGATGACAGCTGTGCACCACATGTGACTCAAGACAGAGTTTTGAAGGTCATCATGCCTAAGGTCATCACCCCCCAGATTCCTTCCGGCATTGCACCGTCTTTTGAAGCTAACACTCTCCGAGTGCTGATGAAGTGCTTCCCACAGCTCTGCCCACTGACTTCCCTAGAAGAAAGCTGTCATGAACTCTCAGTAAAATGGAAGCCAGGCTGTGACCTAGAGACTCTGGGAGTCTTCATCAAACATCGGCAATACTGTCCTTTCCTTATCTAGCAAGATATGTTCCTGCTACTCAGATTTTATGTTCCAACAGATGAATTTTATTGCATCTTTAAATATCAATAATAGGTCTTAAAAATCATCCGGCATCTTATTGTTTCCATAGCTGGACAACTCCTAGATCTTATCAGCAGCCTGCTGAACTGTTCCATTTTCAGAGATGTATATACCATCTAATTTTTTCTGATACCCTTGTTTTTAACTGTTGTGCCTTGTGGAATCAAAGCAGCTGGATTTAATACAAGTTCAACATCATTTCCTTCAAGAATTAACTCATCTTTCTGGGGTTGAGATACTGAACAAGCAATGCTCGGCCCCATTCGAACCCTGTAGATATATTTTTCACCCAAGAAACTTCAGATCTGAACAAGACACCCACTCTCCTGAAAAACGAGGTCAATGCAGGTTAGTGCAGACACAGACCTCGCCTTGGCCCGGAAGCACAGTGTAACGCCCTTGATTGTGTTCCATGCCTGACTACAGACGGCGCAAGCTATAGCCAGTGCCTCTAGTTCCCCACCATTGGTCAACCAGAAGCCCCTTCTTTTTCTTTCCGAGGCGGCTGTCTTCTACATTGATGTGGTTGAAGTCCCTCTGCAGGGCTCCTCTGGAGGCCGTCCCAATAGCTGTGGGTCCCTTCAGCGTGATGTTGACCTTTTCTGGAGTGTTGAAAAGCCTGGTCGCTGAGAATGGTCTTCATTCTCACAATAGATGTGGCAAGGAGAAGACCCTACTCAGTCTTCATATTAATCGCCTCTCCCAACCACATGTATGTAAACAGTTGTTGAACAACAACAACACATTTGATTGAAGGGGAAAAATGAGATCCATGTTGAAAGACAGTAGAGAAGAGGAAGAACCAGCTAACCCACGTGCGGTCAGTGCAGCAAGCACAGCCACTCAGCATCCGCGTGAGGAAGAGCGGAGGGCGAGACTTGTAGGTGGCCCTGGTAGATGCCTCCCCATCCATCCCCGGGCCCAGGGAGGCCAGCAGAGGAGGCACCAGGTGAACCAGGCGAAAAGAATGAAGGCGAGGACACCTGTGACGGCTTCGACTACTGCAATTCGTTAAGTGTATTTTCTGCATAGGCACTGTCCTGAGCATAGACGTGCTTTTATTTAATGCACACAGTAACCCTCTAAGGTTTGTATTATCATTCATACTTTACCAAGGTCTGGGGAGTTTGGCTGATCTCCCACGGTCAAACAGCTTGCAAGAGCCCAGATCTAGCCCAGGTCTTCCTGCCTCCAGACCTTGCTCTTGACTGCCACACTGCCCAAGGAAGGAGAGACCACATCTCAAAAAATGTAAATAAATAAAAATAAATAGCCTGACATAACAGGTATCTAAGAACTCTTTTAAATATAATGTTCTCACACAGAAAAAAGTGGGAAGGGCAGAGCAGGAAGGGAGGAAGTGAGAGAGAATGGGAAATGGAAAGGAAGATTCAAAGATAGACTGGCATGGCCAAAATTAGAGTAAATGAACAAAACTGCATGCCCAGGGTCTCCTGGATTGACCCCTGGGTTTTGGCAGAGCTGAGGACAGTGTTTTTTTATAAGCATGAAAACGCCCCCTCCACGGTCCCCAGACACCACTCTGTTCTGCTCAAATGAGGCAACACACCACGTGCTGTGACTCACTGCTGGGCACCAGTGTCCACGCACCTATGCCAAGGGCTGGCTAACTCAGCGTGGGCACCACCCACGCCCAAGGGCAGCGTTGCTCTCAGAGTACCAAAGGCTGTGAAGCAGGAAGCTTGTTACTCTGTCCTCTAGTGTTAGTGCAGCCCTTGCTCCCCGGCCCAGAGCTGCAGAGGGCCCAGCCAAGGAAGGCAGAGGAGGAAAGGACTCGGGGGTGGGGGGGAGCCAGGAGGGGTGGGCTACCATTCCTAGGGCCGTGAGCCCAGGGACTTCCTTCTGTTTCTGCTCCATAAGTTCTGAGGGGTGGATTCAGCCTCCATAGTTCCCAACCCCCAAATCAAAACAGAGAGCCTGGCAGAAGATTCTAGATCTATTTCTGGCTATAAAGGGCAGCTTAGGGCATACAAGTCAGATACCAAAATGTTTGGAAATACAATGATATCAAATGGTTTCTGAAGGCTTCTGGGAGTGGTGGAGCTAATCATTTGACAGTGGGCCTTTCCTAGAAAGTCCAGCACAGGGAGTACCAGTCACTACAGACCCCACAGACCCCACAGGAGATGCCAGCCAAGGTTTTAGGGTGGTTCTCCCAAAGCAGGTCCAAAAAAGTGCAAGCCTATAACATGCACAAATAAAGGGAAGCAAGAACAAGAGCCAGGGGACAAAGGTTTCTTCACAGTGACCCCCAAGGGATATATTCCAGTTTCCAGACCAGGGTGTTTCAAAGGTCAGAATTTGGACACCCAGACAAGCAGGTGTTCAAAGAAAAACCTGAGCAACCCCAGGTGTGGGTAGAGCAAGGTGTAGCTCAACACAAGCTGAGATTCCACTCAGGGGGCATGTAAGTTTGGGGTGGCCCTGAGAAGGGAGCTGCCTCATGGCACACAGGTTAAGGGGACAGAGACGAATTTGTGGTCACTGCCACCCAAGTCAAGTCAAGACGTCTTCCACATTACCTCCTAGCACAGCGCTGTCCATCAGGACTGCCTGTGATGGTGGAAAGGTTCTAAAGCTTCTATATCTGCACTGTCCAATATGGTAGACAACTGGTGACTTGAAATATGGCTAATGTGCCTTGGAAAGTGAATTTTTATTTTATTCTATTTTAATTTTATTGATATTTTAAAAGCCACCTGGCTGCTGGCTACCATTATTGGATAGTGTAGTCCTAGAGGCCAAGAAAGCCCACAAGGAACCCAAACCCTACAATGAAGCCCGTTCACCCACCCTCTAGCCTCACCTGCAACCAGGTCTCTCTCCACTCTGCCCCAGAGCCTTGGCACCAGCTGTTCCCTCCCCCTGGCTCTTTCCTGCCCCCCAACCTTCCCATAGCTGCCAACCTCTCATCAGTCAGGTCTTACCGTCCTCAGCTCATAAAGGCCTTTCCTGGCCATCTGACTGAGTGCTGTCAGTCCCTAACTAGCCCACTGGCCTGTCTGAGGTGGCATGACTCCTGTGCAATTTATTTTTGCTTCCCTCCACTAGACTCTACGTCCCCATGCTCAGGTCCATTTCATCCACCACTGGATCCCTGGTGCTGCCAGCAGTGCCTCCTTGCTCACTCTGCTCCCTCGGCCTCCCCTCCTTATTGCCTCTGTTTACATGTGGGCAATTCACTATAAGCTCAACTTGAAAAACAGAGAGACCCAAATCAGGTGTTCCATCTTCTATGAGTCCTTCTCTGACTTCAACCCTGTCAAACAGCCTGGGCTGCAAATCCCACCTCCGCTACTTAGCATCACCAGACAAGTCCCAGAAAGAGACAGGTACCAGCTCTGGAGGTGCCGTAAAGATTCCTTTGATGAAGTAAATGGCTATAGATAAGTTACTTAAGCTCTATGAGACTCAGTTTCCCCATGTGGGGATAATAAAACCTGCCTCTAGGCTGGTCTCAGGGCAAGGCGGCCAGGGAGAGCTCAGCAGCAGAGGTGAAGGTCATGGCTGTGCAAGGCTTTGCGGTACTGACTTTCCTGTCTGTCTCTCCCACCCTCAACCCCACCCTCGTCCTCCACCCCCAACTGTGCCGTCCTCCAGGGCAGGGACCCCGGCTCCGCTCTTCTGGCCTTGTTTATGTCTCTCTCTGCACCCCAGCCTGGCCCACAGCAGATGCCCAGCAGCTGAGGGAATGGCCCGGATCCTGGGGGTAGGACGTAGGTGGAGGACGCACCTGGTCGCTGCGGGCGACTCCGTAGCGCAGCTCATTCACAAAGTGCTCGCAGTTCTCGCTGGTCAGCTTGTAGAGCACCTCCTGCCCCACAAGCTCCAATGCCCGCTGGACAATCTTGCTGGGAGGCAGCGGCTGGTACTTGGCATCATGTTTGTTGTTGACCTGGTACTTGTCTGTCCCGGCCACATCATACAGCAGCTCCTTCTTAATTAGGGCCTTGTCCGTCAGGGCGGACATCAGGCTGGCCGCACCAGCCCCAGCGATTTCACCTGTGGATCCACAAAGAGGACACAATGGGCTTGGGCAGGGCCACAGGAGCTCAGAGCTGGCCCCCAGCCTGGCATCTGCCCTTTGCCCCCTCCTCAAGGGCATGAACAAGAGGTGTGGGGGTGTCTACGGGAGAGGGTCAGACACATGGCTGTGCAACTTTGGAGAAGGCACTCTGCTCTCTGGGCCCTGGTTTCCTTAGTTGAAATGAAGGGTCATGGAGTCCATGTTTGTGACCTTTTTTTGGCCATCTATATCCTGTGACACCTGAGTGACCCTTTTGATTATGCAAATATGGGCCAAGGGCACACCCATCGTGAAGGGAAAGGAAGAGGATAGAGTGTGAACTTTGTGATACCGTCAAGGGTACAGCTCCTTGACATGCCAAGGTGATTGCTGCAGAAAGGGCAGGTGGGTTTGCAGGGGGACTAAAATATCACAGCTGCTCCCTGAGATGTGATGCTAGGGAGGCCCCAAGGGGGCACCCACACTGCCCTGGCCAAGGCCCTGGGACTGGAAGGGGCAACAAAGCCCCAAAAATGAAATGACCTTGAAGAAAAAGCACGTAGGCTCAAAATGAAGACCAGAGTGGCTGTGCGGGAGAGCAAATGCCAGCACAGAGACTGGGCGCCCCTCTCTACCCAGTCAACCTGGTATTGGAGGGTCCTGCCCTGGGCACGATGGCTGAACAAGCGGGTGGTAACTAAAGAAGCAGAACCCAGGGGCCTGGGAGCATCACAAGGGGAGGCTCGCTCTCCCTCAAAGAGCTGCTGCAGCCCTGCAGGGACCCCAGGGCCCTTGCCTAGCTTCCTGTTGGACTGGGAAGGACCTGTCTTCAAGTGTGACGCCTCGGGCAGCAACAAATAACTGCAGGGGTGCTGATGGGACTCTAGGTCCTGCTCTGCTTGGCCTTCCACAGAGAACTGAACCTTCCTTCACCCTGAGGACAACCCTGAAACTTTGGAAAATCTAGGAGGGTGGGGCTTGCAACAAATAGGGCAGGTGGTGCTTGAGGGATTCGCTGACGTAAATAAAAGAGATGGCACCATAGCTGAGCCCTGGGTTTGTGCAGAGGGTCAGCATGGGCACTGAGGGAATGGGACCAGGGGAGCTTCTGAGGCCCCTCCAGTTGCAGCCCCTGGGCTGGGATTCGAGGGAGGCCAGCAAGGTGCCAGGAGCACAACATTCAAGGAGGCACTGGCTCTCTGGGTCATGTGAGCGCAGGGCCAGCACTTGAGCCTGTGGGCCTCCTTAACCTTGC
>JAQZBX010107924.1:0-10643 GCA_029593785.1 Cabassous unicinctus
CAACAAAAAGAGACAAGAGAGACAATGAGAGATGCAGCAAATCAGGGAGCTGAGGTGGCGCAAGAGATTGAGCAGCCTCTCTCCTGTGGAAGGTCCCAGGATCAGTTCCTGGTGCTGCCTAAAGAGAAAACAAGCAGACACAGAAGAACACACAGAGAGCAGACAGCGAGTACAAAAAACAACGGTGTGTGTGAGAGAGAAATAAATAAAACAAATCTTTAAAAAACAAAAACCTCAGCATGAAAACTCCAACTCACGCCTCTGCTCTGCCATGTAGTTTTATCTGTGAGTCCCTGCCCACCACATCCTACTGATGTGGCCCAATCAAAGCCTTAATCATAATTTAATCACACCCAGGTACAGACCAGTTTACAAACATAATCCAATATCTATTTTTGGAATTCATAAATAATGCCAAACTGCCACAGGTCCTAAGGTAAATAAGGACAAAATCTAACTCTGCTTTTGCATGTCCGCTATTGAGGCTGTGATATTTCACCTGAAGGAAAGACTTACCTCCCTACTTCGATCTGCCATCATTAGACACTTTACTCTCCCCCAAGCAAACAACAGGTACGATTAGGTTTCTTAGACTTCACGGGGATTCTATGCAAGGCGGATACCTAACTTCGGTGATTGCGTCACCCTTTTATGCTATGGCTGAAGAATCCATTCCCAAACTCTTAATTTGGAGCTCCTCATCTCAACAGGGTTTTCAATGTCTTGAAAGCTCACTTTTATCAGCCTCACACTCAGACTTCCTAACTACAATTTATCGTTCTCACTGTTTGTACATGAATGAGAAGGACCAGCCCTTGGTATATTGTCCCCCAAACAGAATGACCCTGGAAGCTGCCAGGGTATTTTAGTCTGCTTCTGGGCCCAGGAGTTAAGGTCTCTCTCCCTGTCCTGTAAGCAGCAGCCGCTACTGCCAAGTTTGTTCAAGCCACCTCTGACCTAGTTCTAGGCCACCTGCTCAACGTCTGCGTCTCCCACACTGTGCAAACTTTACTGCTTACTGAAAACACGCATTTTCAGCCCCTCAACTCCCCTATCATGAAATCTTGTTACTCTCTCCCTCACCCATTAAAATTCACCACTGTCAGAACCTCAGCACCCCTCCCTTTCCCGATGATGGCCCCACTCAGGGACAAAAGTGAAATCCAGTCACTGGCTTGTCCTAGACCAGATTTGCACACCGCCCCCCGTCACAAGTTGATCTTATCCTCCGTGTCGATGCTCCTACCTCCAGAGGGAAGATGCAACTTTACAAAGTGGCTATGCCGTTACCATTCTCACAATCGCCTCACCTATCAAACCTGCCAAATCTCAAATAATCAACCCAAATCGCTGAATGAATCACTCTCACTTGGGCATGATTAAAAGCAGAAGGGAAGGGGAAGCAGATGTAGCTCAGTGGTTGAGCACCTGCTTCCCATGTACGAGGTCCTGGGCTCAATCTCTGGTACCTCCTAAAAAAAAAAAAAAAGGGGGAAGAGAGCTACCATCTATTTCTAGCCACAGTGCCTCTGGAGTTGTGCATGATTTTGGGGGATGTTCTGGAAACTAAGAGGTTTCATGATGGCAGCAGAGTCTCCAGTTAAACATGGATGGCAAATGGCAGAGCTCCTAGAAGCCCTTCTAGCACCACACTGGGTTGTTATCATTAAGATTCAAGAGTAGAGCACAGAAAACTCAGAGCTCAAGGGAATAAACTGACAAACACACTAAACTCTTCTATAGATCCTCAAGGCCAAATTCAGATGCTATCTAAACCATAGGACTGTACACCTATTCAGGTTCTCCCCGACGTAGGCCCAAACCCATGGTGGGCTTACTCTCTGTGACATAATCCCCACTGCAGTTTCTTTCCTATGCCTCCAAAAGACGTATATGAGCTCCAGCTGGCCCAAGCAACAGCTGCTGAGCTAGAGAAGATGGGCTGGGGAAAGGCTGGATGTATAGTTCATCCTGGTCGACTCTGGAGACACCCAGATGGCCACATGGCAGCTCCTAAGTCCATTGGCCAACAATCTGACACATCATGGAAAAGACAAAATGCTGGATATTTTAGAAAACCAATGACTTGGCCCATTCAGGTTTTATTTGGATCGGATGGCTGCCACTTGCCTCATCTGAAAACATGACCCTGGAAAAGCTGTAAAGGTGGGCTACGGGAAGGAGGTGGCCCACCAGGGCCTCTCCTTCATTGGCAAGTAGAGTTTATCCAACTACCAAAACAAAGGCTACCAATATGTACTTTAATTTGTTTTCTCAGTGGCTGGAAGCCTTCCCTTGTCCAAATGCCACAGAGACTTCGGTTGCTAAAGTGTTTCTGGAATGCCTCCTTCCAACCTGGGGAATCCCCACAACTACACAAGCTGATAGGGGATCTCCTTTCTCGGGTAAATTCAGATCAGAGGTGGGGAGAGCAAAGCACATTGGCCAGAGAATCCATTGCCTTTAGCATCCCAGGCATCTGGCGCTATCAAGAGGGCTCATGGAATCCGTAAATCTTAAGTCACCTAAATTAGCTGGGGAACTGGGCTGGCTTTGCCTGCTTATTGCCCTCATGGCTTAAGGCCTCCATGTAGATTTCTCTTGGAAATCCTCACAGGAAGACCTAAGAAAACGCCCTGTGAGAAGGTCCTGGTAGCAGAAGACTCAAATGTGACTCAGTCGGACATCTTCAAGGACCGCCAGGCACCAAGGCAGGTACCCACTCCTACGGCCAACACGTTAGGGCAGCCTTCCCGTCTGCGTTCCCTGATTGAGCCCTGCATACCCTGAAGGTAGGCAGGAGATCTGGTGTCTTGGAAACATCACCATCAAAGAGCTAAACTTGAACCCAGATGGAAAGGGTTCCATCTTAAAAGTGTTTTACTTATTGCTAACTCTGTCATTAAATTACAGGGGGTTCAACCTTGGATCCATGTTTCACAGCTAAAAAAATCTGTAAGAACTGTTCAGACTGGAAAAGCAACCCAACAGGAGACCTCAAGCCGAGGCTTCGCTGGGAGCCTCCAGAAGTCTGCAGCCAGGAGTAGATGGCTCTCCTGAGGCCCTCAGAGCAAGTAGGTGACACAGCCCGCATTTCCTTACCTCCCTCCCTGTCTTTCTTCTCGCCATCTTTCTCATCCTGTGCTCCTTATGACAGCGGATCTCCACCCCAGTAGCGCCCTACCTCCACCAAGAGTCTCTTTTATCTGCTCTTTACCCTATTCTGTACCATACACTCCTGCCGGGAGCACAGTTCCTTCGTCCTCCTAGCACACTGTACGGCGAATGAAACCAAAGTAACTGCTGGGTCTGTGCCTATCCCCCACCTAGGCCCCCATACCCTTCGCACTTAGAGCTTTGGCCCTGACAGGAAGCCTCGGATACACCCAATCAGATAGATCTTTCTGGAATGACTGGGCTGCGCCTTAAAAGTCCCCAAGACTGTGATTATAATGCAGCCTCTTCAGACCAAGGAACATGGCATTTTACTGGAAATCTGACAGGAAAAAATCGCCACCCTGTAGGGCAGAATATTAGTTTCTGCACGGCATGACTCCTCTTGCTTTCATGAGACAGGAACATACTGTAGGGTCAGGCCCCCTCAGAAACGCCCTTCTCCAAGCACCCCAAGGTGGCAATAACACAAAAACCCTCTCACACGGCAAACGTTTCTGGTGGGCTGAGTTCAAGCAAAGGAAACAGCTGGTGACAGTGATGATGACGTCACGATCCTCCTTCTGGAGTTATACCCAATAGTCCTACATGCCACAGCCCGTTCCTTAAAGGCAGTAGATGTCCCTGTGGTCCTCTTCAAGGATAGCCCTGTATGCGGACCCAAGCCATACGAGACATCCTTTCATATAGCTGATGCTCTTTCCCAGATGCCTATTTGTGGAAAGCTTTGGTGGCAGTTTGGTATTCTTTATGAATTCCAGAAATAGATATTGGATTGTGTTTGTGAACCGGTCTGTTCCTCTGGGTGTATTAGATTGTATTAGACTCAGAGGTTTCACTTTTACTTTATTAAATCAAGATTAAGGCTTTTATTTGACCACGTGATTAGAGCGACTTGGTTTTGGTCCCTGCCTACAGCTAACCTACAGCTATGGGCTATATAAAATGGATGCTCAATCACAGAAAGGAAAGTAAATACACAGAGAAGGAGAACCAGAAGCAGATACGCAGGAAGAGAGAGTGCTCCGTAGACATGGCCCCAGGAAGAGAGATGAGCCTGACAGTCTACAGCTGACCTTGTGGAGAGACCAGAGCAGCTGAGCCCGGAGAGGAACGAGCCCCAGGAAGAGAGATGAGCCTGACAGTCTACAGCTGACCTTGTGGAGAGACCAGAGCAGCTGAGCCCGGAGAGGAAGGAGCCCCGGGGAGAGAGATGAGCCTTATCCCAGCCTACAGCTGATACTGGAGGAAGCTGGGACCACTGAGCCTTAAGAGGAAGAGGAAGAGGAAGGCTAAACCCTCATAGACATTGCCAGCCATCTTGCTCAATATGTGGCAGCTGACTTTGGTGAGAAACCAACCTTGATTTGGACTCTTTAGGGCCTGGTAACTGTAAGCTTTTACCCAAAAAAAATACCCTTTATAAAAGCCAACAAAGTCCTGGTACTTTGCATCAGCACCCCTTTGGCTGACTAATACATCTTCCAAAGGGGAAAATTATAGGTTCTCATGACCTCTTCCCACACTACAGAAACCCGTCAAGAGACTGTTGTCAGACCTAGAGACAGCTCTAAGTGGAACACAGGAAAAACCATTAACCCAGGCCAAACTCACGGGGTGATGTGTTCTTGGTATCATCCACCCTTTCACCATCTCCTGTGCTGGAAGATACACTATAGATTTCAGATGGTGTTAGAAAAGGCAGCTTTAGAATTAGAAAAATCTGTCTCCCACCTAGGGCAGGCTAGCGCCTCGCTGGCTGACAAAGCATCTGAACTTCGTAAAATGACCCTACAAAACCGACTGGCGTTAGACTGATTCTGTCTTCCCAAGGAGGAGAGTGTGCCTCAGAGGGCAGCCCAGTGCTGGGTGTTTCTAAACGACAGTCAAAAGGAAGTTTCCTGCCGTATGATCCGGCAATCCCACTACTAGGAACATATTCAGAAGAACTGAAAGCAAGGGCGCTAACAGACATCTGCACACCCATGTTCATAGCAGCAGTATTCATGATTGCTAAAAGACGGAAACAACCCAAGTGCCCGTCAACCGATGAATGGATAAACGGCTTGTGGAATACACAGACGATGGAATATTATGCAGCTGTAAGAAGAAATGGACTGGGGAAGCACATGACAACATGGATGACCCTGGAGGACATTATGTTGAGTGACATAAGCCAGACACAAAAGGACGAGGATTGTATGGTCTCACTGACATGAACTAAATAAAATGAATGAACTTATGGAGTTAAACTACAGAGACAGAATGTGGGTCGAGAAGAGGAGCTAAAACTGAGTGTATGCAGAATGTTTAATAGCGTTGATTGTGAATATGGGGAAAAGGATAGAGATGATGGTGCCACGTTATAACACATGGCTAACACTGCTGGTTTACAGATGTGACGCGGCTGAAAGGCGTAGTCTAGGGACGCTAGTGTCAGCTGACAGACAGCTAGAGGATAATCTAGGGGCTGCGTAACATAGTGATTTTGGTGGTAGTTGAGGATTGTGGTTAATAGTATAAATACAAGAATGTTCCTCTTTTACAAAGTGTTAAGAATATAGTGATACATGGGAAAATACAACTAATGTAACTTACAGTTAACAGTAATATTGTAATTTTTCATAGCAATGGAAAAGAATGCTAAAGGTAAAAAAAAGAATATGGGATTTAGTTTTGTGAGATGTGAATATGATCAAGCTTTTTCTTCTTTTTTCTTCATTAACAAGGAGACCTTGGTCATGTCATTTAACCAATCTCTGCTCGTTTACTCATCTTTCGGAACACGGGAGAAAAAATTGAGTTTGTTTTTAGGTTTAAATAAAATAAATGTGCCTGGACAGGACTTTGTAAAGTAATTCTTCAATAATTTGTTAAGTTGCCTTTTGGCTGTTAGTTTTCGAAGTTGAAATAAAGTTTAAAAAAGAAAAGTTTCCAAAGAAGTGGTAGCAGCAGAAGCCCACGCCAGAGAAGCAGCCAAGTAGCTTCTCGCTTCTGGCCTGACTGGTTCGATGCCCGTTTTCCATGGCTCCGGGGACCTCTGCAAGGGGCTTGGCGTCTACACCGTGTTCTTAACGGCCAGGTCTTTTCCCTTCGCCCTCACAGGACAAATATTATTAAACCTCCTTGGCCGTCGTGGCCGCCCCCTCGTTTCCTCTGGAATCGTACAGAGGCGGGAGTGACAGCGCGGACCGTCCTGCATGGCCTCGCAATGCAGCCCCGAGCAGCTGTGTCTGTTTGCAGGAAAGAACTCACTTTCTCTGAGAGTCCCTGCCAGAGACCTGCGTGGCCGCTACTTGTCCCAGCACTGCCCTGGAGACTGGCCCAATCTTCAGTGTGGACTTCCCTGTGCTGGCCACGTCCCTGGGTGGACCCCGACCCCGTCCTGAGCTCACCTAAGACGAGGCACCACTGACCCACAGGACGGACTGTTCCCAGAAAGGCTGTGCAGCCGCCAGACCCCTGGCCTTTTCCAGATCCTTCTCAGGAATTCTCCAGTCCTCCAGCTCCCCACCTCCTGTGCCTTTAAAAAGCGCCTAGCTGCCCTTGCTAATCAGAGCAGAGATGCAGCCTGCAGGCCTCTCTTCTCCCCTGCTGCGGCGTTTGAAGGAGTCCGTCCTGCCACGTGACCCGCTGCCCGGGCCTTTTCTCTGACCAGCTCGCGGCACATCCCGGCCAGCTCGCCCCTCGCCAGAGCGTGGGGGACTACCTCAGCCTTCTGGGGTGCTGTGCAGCTCAAAAAGTGACCCGGGTGCCCCGCCGCCCCACTGCCCACGCTAGCTTTCCTTGTCTTCCTGCGCTGCCCTGAGCCACCTGAGAATAACGTCTGTGCGCAGACCGGAGTGAAGTCCCTCGAGGGCCAGAGCCCGTCGGGGCGCGGGTCTCGGCGTGAGGGGGCTTCGCCGCCCACCTCGTCTGGGCACCGCTGCTGACACGCCGCCCTGTGCGTCTGCCTGGCCTTCGGGGCCGCCCAGCACACGGCCCTCCGGCCTCGCTCCTGCCAAGGGGAGGCCAGTGGCCGTCTTGCCGGCTGCGAGGGGGTCAGGGACATGGAGGGGTCTTGGGCCAGTGCGGCGCCAGGACTGGGGTGGCGGGGGACGGGTCAGGGCCCGAGGAGGCCCCCCACCCGCCCCCGGCTCGTCAGAAGTTCCTAGGCCCCCAAGGAGAAGCGTTCTTGAAGCCCACCTGGGCGTCCTTGGGAACGCAGTGAAGGTGGGTGGTAAACAGAGGCAGCTGGTAGGGCCTGAGCTTGTGGCCCCGGGGCCCGTGGAGACGGTGCGCTGCCTGGGCAGGGACTGGCGGTGAGGCCGGGCCCCCCTGGTCCCGGCACGCGGAGGGGGTTGCCATGGAAGCGGGAAGCGCACCTCAGGTGGAGGGCAGGGCCTGCTCGGGGACGCTGGGGGGCAGGCAGGGTGCAGCTGGGGTGCTGGCCTGGCAGTCCCACGGGGTAGTGGGTGGGCGCCCCCAAGGCCGGACGTGGCGGCCCAAGTGTCCTCCATGCGCTAGCGGGACAAGCAGCTGAAGGGACACGGTCCTTCTGGGGGGCCGAGGACTGGGGGGGCCGGTGCAGGGCGGGACCGCTGCCAGAGCGTTTGCCCCGGGCAGGGCCAGGGCTGCGGGGGTGCGTCACGGCCCTGGCGCGGGATGGGGCGCTGCACCCAGGACCAGACGCCTGCCGGCGCCCCATCACCTGGCCCGAGGACGGCGGCCACGTCTCCTTTCCCTCCTGGTTGGGGATGGGGGCGGCACCCCAGAACCTTCGTCCCGGGCTGCCCTCGGCCTGCTCCTCCTGCTGGCCCCAGCCCTGGGCTCTCCCCACGGCCCGTGGGCATGGGCATCGCGGCAGCTACCCGCCTGCCGTCCTCGGACCTCTGCGTCTCCGTCCCCGTGGAGCCGCGCCCTGCAGTCCTGCTTGCCGCGAATCCTGTGTCCCGAGCGACGCAAGTACCACAGCGTTGGCGAGCCACGCACGACAGAAGGATGGACAGGAGGCTCTTCCCACTGCAGACTCCCTCCCGCCCCGTTTTAGGAAGTTCTGGGGGAGTCCCGGGGATGGGGGTGCAGCCAGCAGAGCCGTGACGCGGGGCCGCCAGGGCCGCCTGGTCGTGAACCCCCAGACCCGGCAGGTCTTGGCGCGGTGGCAGCTGGCCCTGGCCCTGCCCGGACGGGCGCGTCACTCCTGCTGCCTGGGCCGCCGGGACCCCCCACCCCGGGCCGCAAGGACGCCGAGGCTGCACCAGGCCTGGCGGAGGTGTGGGGGGCGGGCGGCCAGCCAGGGGCCCAGGCACAAACCAAGCCGCGCTGGAAGCTGTTTGTCCTGTTCTTGTTTTATTTGCAGTTTCCCAAAACAGAACAAAATAAGAATAAATTTTTTTTTTGTACACTTACAAGGCTCAGAAAGAAAAGACAATGAAACTCAGCAAAAAGAGAGAAAGGGCAGTCCGGCCAGCACTGAGGGGCGGACAGCGGGCCTCTGCAGTGCCCTCCCGCGGCCCGGGCCAGGCGGCGCCTCCCCGCCGCGGGGGCGCCAGAGCGATGCAGGCGGCGGTTTCCTCTTTAGAGGTCATGCAGTAAGGACGAGACCCAGAAAAAATCCCAGCCACCCCCAGGTGGTGCCCAGGAGAGCGGCGGGGGGGTGGGGGAGGCTCTAGGACAGGGGAGGGACAGCCACCGGCCACGTGCTTGTCCACGGCACGTCCTGTGCGGCCGTGGAGCCTGGCGGGTGGCTGTCGACCGTGTCCACACGTGGAGGGCAGGCCCGGGCGCCGGGGGACAGCCGTCCTGAGCACAGTCGCGGGCGGCGTCCACTGACGGAGATGAGCATGCCCGCCCTTGGCTGGATATGATGGGGTGAGGGGGGGGGCAGATAAAGAAAACCCGTGTCGAAAACGAATGTGAACAGAAGGTGGGCTGCTGGGCAGGGGGGCCCTTCTTCCTCACTGGCCCAGCGGCCCTTGGCAGGGCCGACCACTGGACAATGGCCTTGTCCCCTCCTCACCCTCGCCCAGGCTCGGCCGTGCCCTGGGCTCAGTGCCGACGGCCACGGTCGGCCCCGCTGGAGCCCCCTCAGACCTCTGGCACCCAGACGTCTGGGCCTGGCCTCGCCTGCTCTACACACGCCTGTCTTCTCCCTGCTTCCCTCGGCACACCCTCGGCAGCCTTCGCCAATGCCCAGGACTCGGTGGGTGCTGGCGAGGGTGGTGCAACCGACCAGAGAGGCTTCGGCCCTGAAGGCCACATTCCGAGCTCCACCCCCGCCCTGCCCTCCCCTCTAATTCCTGCACGGAGAGCACCCTCGGCCCCCGGGCCGGCTCCCAACCTTGGCTTTCGACAGGCTCCCGGCCCTGAGGCCGACACACCGACTGCTGCCCAGGGAGCTGGGCGGACACCTGCTTTCACACCTCCTGACCCTCTGCCACTTCCTGCGCCACCTGCCACAAGCCCAGGGCCCCGCCTACCGCCAATCTCAAGCCCCTCCTCCTCCAGCTCCGGGAAAGGACAGGGGACCCCCAGCCCTTCGGCCTGCTTCCAGGCTGCCTGCGAGAGGGCCCCCAGGCAGAGCCACCAATCCACAAACTGCTGACCAGCAGGGCACGGCCGAGAAGAGAAAGGTGTCCCCGGTGGAGAGGGGCCAGGCCAAGGCCCTCGCCTCGTGGCCGGGCGTGTCGAAGCCGCGGCCAGCAGAGTCCTCCCAGCCGGCTTGCCAGGCCCAGACGTCTGGAGTTCAAGTGTGCTCCACGTGTGCACCTCGCCAGCCCCTACAAAGGACAGAGCTGGGAGCCCTGGGGCTTTCCATGCTGGCACCAAGTCAAGTCGGAGTCCCCGGCCCCTCTCCCATCTCCTCCACGGCGTCTCCGTCCCCCTCCTGGCGTAGGGTGGGATCCGGGGCCCTGGCAGGAACGCCAATCCCAGCCTGCTCCAGCTTCCTGGTCCCAACCTACTCCTGCCACGGCCCGTGGGCAGCTCCGGGGGCGGGAGGGGCCGGCCTGGCCCTCAGTGGGTGCTCGTCAGCTATGGCTGGGTGGGTGGGAATGCTGGGCCCAGGGAGGGAGGGACAACGGGCGAGAGGAAGGAAAGAAGGAAAGAAAGAAAGAAAGAAAGCAGGAAGGAACAGCAACTCTCAGGCACAACTAGCGGAGAGAAGGGGAGGCCCGGATGGACACCCACAGCCCCGTTCCCAAAAAACACCTGACAGCTCACGACAGCCACTGGCAAGCACACCACTGCAGAGGCCCATGCGTTGGCAGAGAGAATGCGAAATACCTTGGGGGGGGGCGTGTTTTATCTAACAAACTAACAGTGTTCAACATGGGGGCAACGGAAGTGGGTGGAGCCTTGTGGACAATTTCACTGCCACAGCTGGTCACCCAGGAGCCGAAGAGCGGGAGACGGACACACGTGGAGCTGTGGGGAAGGAGTGGCTGGTTGGTTTCAAAGCCCCACGAACGCCAGTGATTTTTACAGCTTTT
>JAQZBX010107925.1:0-10601 GCA_029593785.1 Cabassous unicinctus
ACATGGGAATCCTTGTAATTTCTGAGTAATAATTAGGTAATCTAAGCACCTTTAAAATATATATATATATAAAATAACATTTTTGTAAGAAAATACACATATATGCATATATATTTGTATATCATTTTACAAATATTGGTATGTACTGTGAAAAATCTTGATTTTTATGAACAATAAAAAAATAAATTAAAAAAAAAAAAAGTCCAAATTAAGGCATCATCAAGGCAATTCTTTCTTCCCAAAGACTGGCATTCTGGTTCTGGCTGCCAGCAATCCATGGTCCTTGCCTCCTCTGTCACGTGACAAGGCACATGGAGGCTTCTCCAGGCCTCTCCCTTCTCTTCCGGTCTCGACCTCTGGTTTCCTTTTTCTGTGTCTGAATTGCATTCTGCTTATAAAGGATGCCAGTAATAGGATTAAGACCCATCCTGATTGAGGTGGCACACACCTTAACTGAAGTAACCTCTTCAAAAGTTCTTACTTATAATAGGTTCACATCCACAGGAATGGATTAAATTTAAGAACATGTTTTTCTGGGGTAAATATAGCTCCAAATCACCAAACCATCTTAACCAAGTGATTGAGATTAACATCACCAGTGACCATTAGTAGTATATATCCCCAACAAGATGGGATGAAAAAGGCACATTACCTCTGGTATTCTTCCCCAAAGCCCATAACCTCAGTCTGATCATGAGAAAAATATCAGACAAATCCAAATTGAAGGATGTTAACAAAATGCCTGAAAGTATTCTTCAAACCTGACAAGGTCAGAAAAAAATAAGGGGAGACTAAGAGCCATTGCTGGCCAGAGGAAACTAAGGAGATATGATGACTAAATGTGACATGGTATCTTGAATTTCATCATGAAACAGAAAAGGGGCATTAATGGAAAAAACAAAAACTGTAGAAATGCTAATAAAGACTGAAATTTACTTAATAGTAATACATCAATGTTGTTTCCTGAGTTTTGACAAATGTACCATCATCTTGTAAGGTGTTAACAATAGGGGAAATTGTGTGAAGGATATATGAGGACAGTCTCTATTACCTTTGCAACTTTTCTGTAAAATCTAAAATTATTCCAAAACAAAAAGTTTATTTTAAAATGTAATGTACCAGTATTAAAGTTCATGGCAGATGTGAGGGTAAAAAATTCCCAGTTAATTCAAATATTCAGCCAAGGTTGAGAAACACCTTCTCAATTTGTAAGAAGATAACCATTCACACTGCTCTCTATGATTACATATGCAAATGAATAAACACACCCTTTTAAAAATCATCAATATTTGCTTTAAATGGGTCATACTATATATATTACTTTGCAACTTGAGGTTCTCATTTATGCATACATTGAACCATAATAATATGAGTATACCACCATTTGCTCAATGATTTTCTTCTTGATGGACATTCAATTCATTGCATTCTGTTTTCAATATTTTCCACTGTCTTATTCCATCAGGCATGTCTGTAATGTTGATTTAAATGCTGTGGCCAGTATTTTCCTGGGTGGTTTTTTGATCCCTCCTTCACAAAAGGTATATCTTCTCTTTTTGTCTGTTGCAAATCCTTTTCTATTCCCAATTGAACAATGGCACCTTCTGAAGGGTTGCCCACATTTCTGTTTTTGGATTCACTCTCTGCCCTTCTCAAGCCCTAAACTGGAAAACCATTGTCTCTTGTGCACTGAGGTAAGAGGCATTGTGGGTTGCTCAGCAACATAGGGCCAGTGAGTGATGAATGGGAGAGCTTACCAAGGCTGGTCAGAAATGCACTCACAGGACGGGGAGATGGAATGAGGAGAAATTAAGACTTGTCCCAGAGAAGGCAATGGGTGGTTCAGACACAGTGTCCTGGGAGCACCATTCTTGCTCCTGGCTTTACCCAGCTGCCAGAAGGATTATTACAGCATGTAAATCAGATCCTGCCCCTCCATATTCCTTTCTACCCCATTTCTTCTATGATTTTCAGATTCACTTTAAATAAAATACAGTCACCATAGTGTGACCTAAGGGACCTGTATTTTTTTCCCTTTTCCTGCTATTACCCTCTCTTGCTTGCTTACTCCACTAAGTCACTAATCACCAGTAAGCTCTGTACTACCTCATGCCTTTGTACTTGGATTTCCTTGAGTATCTGAATGTCTGGTTCCTTGTCATCTCTCAATTCTCACCTCACATGTCACCTCTTCAGACAGGTCTTCTCTCACCACCCTAAACTAACCTACCTATTATCTTAAACACTGCACAGTATTTCTCCTCTTCCCAACACATTTCACAATCTCTAAATGCTTTCTATTTACCTACTCCCTTGCTAAATGGAATCTCCATGAGATCAAGGACCTGACTATCTGATTTATCTCTGTATCCTTAGTGTCTGGCACATAGTAGATACTCAATAAATATTTTATTGATTGGATCAATAAGTGTATCAAGAACTGTGAAGGTCTGAGATTTTTTTCCTACTTTTGAGCTAATAAGTCAGCCTACCACAGTTTTATGGGTGCTAGTAGAAGACACAAGACTGCTGATCCAGGTTTGAAGTAAAGTTTATTATTACAGCAATCCCAATAGCCTGAATAACAGCATTTGTGATGGTTCTCTAAGCCCCAATTTGCACACCATGGTGTGGACAGGGCCAGGTGACATTTGCACATGCAGTGGGTGCATTACAAGACAGGAACCCTGAGCTTAGGGAATCCAAATCTTTTATAACAAGTGGGGGCATGCCTCCTTTTTTATGTTA
Organism: Cabassous unicinctus; assembly: GCA_029593785.1. NCBI lineage: Eukaryota > Metazoa > Chordata > Mammalia > Cingulata > Chlamyphoridae > Cabassous > Cabassous unicinctus. Next base: position 2,749 of record JAQZBX010107925.1, read on the forward strand.
AATTAAAAGTATTTTATTGCTAAAAATGCTAACCATCATCCAAGCCATAAACTTAACCATAAACAGCAAGTCATAATTTTTTGCTTGTGGAGAATCTTGCCTCATTGTTGATGGCTGATCACTGATGAGAGTGGTGGTTGCTGAACGTTGGGGTGGCAGTGACAATTTCTTAAAATAAGACAATAATGAAGTCTGCTGCACCAAGGGACTCTTCCTTATACTGTAGCATGCAATGCTGTTTAACAGCATTTTACATGTAATAGAACTTTCAAAATTGGAGTCAGTCCTCTCAAACCCTGCTGCTGTTTCATCAAACAAGGTGTAGTATTCTTAATTCTTTGTTGTCATTTCAACAATGTTCATGGTCACATCACCAAGGGTGGATTCCATCTCATGAATCCATTTTCTTTGGTGATCTATAAGAAGCAACTTCTCATCCATTCAAGTTTTATCATGAAATTGCAGCAATTCATTCAAATCTTCAGACTCCTAATTTTAGTTCTCTTGATAGTTCCCCCACATCTGCAGTTACTTACTTCACTAAAGTTGTGAACCCCTCAAAGTCATCCATGAGGGCTGAAATTAGCTTCTTCAAAACCCCTTTAATGTTGATATTTTGATTTTCTCCCATGAATCACACATGTTCTTAATGACAGCTAGAATGGTGAATCCTTTCCAGAAGTTATTAAAATTTTTTTAATACATTAAAAAAAATTTTTTAAAGATACTTTAGATTACATAAATGTTGCATAAAAAATATAGGGGATTCCCATATGCCCCACTCCCTACCCCTCCCACACTTTCCCACATTAACAACATCCTTAATTAGTGTGGTACATTTGTTACAACTGATGAATCCATATTGAAGTATTTCCACTAACGATGGATTATAGCTTACATTATAGTTTATGCCCTGTCCCACACAAAATATATAATGGCCTGTATCTGTCATTGCAATATCATGTAGGATAATTCCAATGTCCTGAAAATGCCCCCATATTACACTTATTTTTCCCTCTCCCTCCCCATCAATGATAAATGTTCTTCCATTGCTAGAATAACAGTAAGTCTATTGTAGAATAATAGCGTACTTTAGCCCATTGTTCATTCCCCAATCTTGAGGATTTGGGGATGGCAATGCCCACTCTGCCACTAATTGAGAGGGGGGCTTAGATCCCATGGGGCAAGTGGATGGGACTCTCTTGCTTGCCATTGCAGACTTTCTCTGTTCCTTGGGATGGGCATTATCCATCCCAAGTTGTCTTGGGTGAGTCCAATGAATTGAAGAGTAGGTGTTGCAATTCTGCTGAGATTCAGGGCCCAGCTGGCACATGGATGAGCCAAAGGTTTAAGTCTCTTGGACATACACCTATCAAGAATAGTACTAGCTATAGGTTCAAATAGAAGGGGCAGAAGAGCCATGTGTAGGGAAACCACAAATGAGTCCAATTCTGTTGCACCTGGGAGCATAAATTCCAAAGTAATGCCCACTGGTGGGGTGCCAAACTCCTGAGCTGTCTGCCCTGCCTGTAGTGCCTGCATGTCTCTAGAGCCCTCAGGAACCCTGCTGTTTGAGGCAACATTTACTGTGGATGTCAATGAGATCCTGCTGAGACGTGCATAAGCCTGACCTCTGGAATGACCTCCGGACTCACTTTGAGATCTCTTAGCCATAAAAACTCATTTGTATTTACCCTTCCCCCCTTTTGGTCAAGGTCTTTTTCCAGGTGCATTGCTAGTTGGTGCTTGGTAATAATCCCTCGGTGCCAGGGAGGCTCATCCCCAGGAGTAATGCCTCATGCTAGGGGGAAGGTAGTGCATTTATATGCTGAGTTTGGCTTAGAGAGAGGCCACATTTGAGCAACAAGGAGGCCCTCAGGAGGTAAATCTTAGGCAACATTTAATATTAGGCTAAGTTTCAATTTCAAAAGAAAAGGTTCATAAGTACAATCATCAATATCAAGGGCCCTTAGGAGCATGCCTTCTTATTGTTCCAGAGGGAAACCCTCTCTCCATTTCCCAAGGCTGATCCCTACACAGACATCCTGGAAGATGATCCAGAACAAAATCAGTTAGTGCCTCTGTTCACAAGACAGGTAGAAGTGCAAGAGACACATGAAGAATTGTTTGCCATCACACACAAAAAAACAAACGGATTATTTCATTTCAAGGTTTAAGAACAATCTAACTTGAGCTATTTAAACAACTGACACAATAATAGTGAATCCAGATCTTGAGTCTTTCCAAAATATTCTTATATATCCTGTAGAATCCCCACAGTAGGGATGATGGTTGAAGGAAGGATCCAAAACTTAGAGATGGAAACTGGCAGGGATGTGCAAAGCACCATGTCCCCAAACACATGGCCTAGTATTCAAGGTGAAACTCTTGTCCATGGTGGCATGGTGCAGGCAGGCAGGCAACAGTTAAGAAAAAGCAGAAAAGACCAAAAAGGGCATTTGATTGCATGGACCAGGCAATCACAGATGTAAGAAGCTCTGTGAGAATGAGGTTAATATTTACCTTGCTCATCCTTGTGTTCCCAGCACCTGAGACAGAACCTGTACATGGAAAGCTCTTATTAAGTGTTGAATTAAGAATGGATAATGGAATGAATGAATAAACCAAAGTATAGAAGATTCTAATTTTATCTCTAAACAGGCACAAAGTTCTTATCTTGAGGTCTTGTATTTTAGAAATCTCAACTACAGCTTGGCTCCTAAATCCCAAGCCTCAAAGTGTAAAACTGACATTAACATCTTGTTTTTGCCAGATATATGAGGACCATGGAAATCCTGAACTTGGACTTTAGTAGGCTCAGCTGGGTGAAACTGAAGCGTGCAAAGGCAGAGTGACCTGATTGAGGTGGTTAACTGTTGCAGCAGGGTAGAAGCACTCACCTTTGCCCATCACACTGGCCAACATTTTTTAAGGTTAGTTATGAAAAATGAGGGTAAGTCTCTGCAAAAGCAAAAACTTTCAGGTACTGCTGATGAGAATTTCAGTTGTCAATATCTATTAAACATAAAAATGGCCCAAGTGATTCCATTTTTACTACATCTGTCCTAATGACACACTTGCATATGTACTACAACATTATTTACTTTTATAAAAAATTAGAAATAATCTAAATATCCATCAAGAGAAATATAGCTAAATTAAATAAAATGGAACATTATATAGCCATGAAATGGAATATTTTAGAAAGAAAAAATAAAAGAATGATACTTAAGAATGATCCCATTGGGGGCAGATGTGGCTCAAATGGTTGGGCATCCATTTCCCATATGGAGGGACCTGGGTTTGATCCCCAGCACCTCCCAGTAAAATTTAAAAAAAAAAAAAAAGAATGATCCCATTGATATGACATATTATGATTCATTTATTTTCATACATGTGATGGATATTTCCCAAATTGATGATAATGGCTACCTTTAGGTATAAGAAGATGAGACAAGGATTGGGTTAGTGGTTAAAGGAGACTTTAGCTTTATACAGAAAAATTCTTTTTTTCTGGGAGAATGAATATATGTGGAGTATAACATAATGGTTAGTTAGGTACATGATATTAGAGTCAGATACCTGAGTTTGAATCTTGACTTTCTCACTTATTAGCTGTGTGACCTTGGACACATTGCTTAACTTTTCTGTGCCCTGCCTTCTTCATCTACAACGTGGGTATAATAATAATACCTGCCTCATAGGGCACTGAGAGGATTCAAAGGGTAAATACAGGTAAAATACGTATAGTGCCTAGCACATAGTAAGCCATGAATAAATGTTGTATTAATTTCATTTGTTACTGATATAATTAAAATTAATTTAAAATATCATTCAGGAAAGGAAGAAAGGGAAGAAGAAAGAAGAAAGAAGGGTTTATGTTGCTTTTTTTCCAAATGGCGGGCTTTGATCAGGAGAGTATGTTTACAAAACAAAATGTCTTCTTGAATCATCTGGAAGTGTCATCCTCTCCCTCCCACAATAGGGGTAATTATCACGGCTGGGAGCTATTTCTTTAACACATATCCAATCATGAGGCGACAGCCCAAGAGTTCAGAGACAGGGAAATGTCTTTCTTTCTCTCTCTCTCTCTCTTTTTTTAAACATAATCTAAATTTAACAAGCCCATTAAAGCAAATGTTTCAACAGGCGACATTGAACTGATTATAATATTTAATAAATCCTACTCCCAAATGAGGGCTTTTAAACTCCAGCAAGGAGCCAAAGTTGTACTATATTCATCCCTTTTGTGCCAAGAGCTTGTGGGAGTGTTAGAAGGGGAACCCCTTAGTGTTCCATCAAAAAAAGAGAAATAATTATGATCACCTATAAAAGTGCCATTTAGAGCCTCCAATTCTCTTGATAACGATGCTTGAATTGTAGGATCCAGCTTTTATTCCATGGCAGAGTGAGAGGTACCATTTCAATGGAGAGTCAAAAATCAAACATTACGGCTTCCTTAAAACAGGGCCAAAGATGTCAAGTTCTCACCTTGACTTCTGTCCTAGATATGTGACATTGAGTGGGTCACCTCATCTTTCTGTATTTTATTTGCTCAGCCGTAAGACAAAGGGGTTTTACAAGATGAGGATTTGGCTTTGCTAGTCTACACTTCCACGATTACAGTTCTAGAGTCACTTCTATTTGCTAAGTGCCTGGAGCAGGCAAATTGATTCTGTGAATGCACAGCCTTCTGTTCCCATGTGCATGTGCTTTCTCCTATACATCCTGAGGTCCTTGTGTCATAGTTCAGTACTGCTTTCCTGCTGTACTCTGCAAGCCAGAGTTAGGGTGACTCGTTAGGGTGGGAGGTGGGTATCTCCCCATTCTGGGAAGACTTTTCCTTATACCTGGGAGAGGTGAATCTGCAGGTGGGAGGTAAGAGCTGTGGGAATAGGCACTGACAGTGTCTGGGTCTGTGCCTAAGATGCTCTCTGTCTCTCACGTTGTCTGTTCATCTCTCCAAGCACCTTCCTTCTGCAGATAGCAGTGTCTCTGAGCTTCTGTGTATATAGGTCCTTGTTTCTTGGCTACGTCTTTTGCTGATGATATTCCTTCTTCTGAGTATGCCTGTCTCTATACCTCCAGTATTTTTGTCTTTCAGGGACAGCTGTTTTGCAGTTTCTTGGGGGCCTGTGTCTCTTGGGTGTCTGCTTCTCAGCCTGCCTTTGTGCATTTCTCTCTCCCCTGCTTTGTTTGGTCTGAAATTTACTGACCTTTATAGCTTGTGTGGGTGTCTGAAATAGTTGGGGCTTTTAAAGTTCCAAAATTTACAGCTAGATAAAAGGAAAAGTCAGCCTCAGAAAGTCCCTGTGTAGGGTACCAGCCCAAGGGTAACCGCCCTTTACAACCAGCGTTCACAGTCCTGGGGGAAATCTTCCTGCTCTCAGAGGCCCTCGGCCCAGGGCTTGATGGGAGGCACTAAAATGAATCAGCCAGGCCCCAGGTTCCCCAGAGGAAGGGAGAGAAAACCCGAGAGCCATACATCATCTGTGTGTTCCTGCCTCATAGCTGTGGCTGCTTAGAAAACAGCCCAGAGAGGCTCCTATATCAGGCAGGCTGACAGCCTCACCCTGTTCTGGTTCCCAGGGAAATCATGCTTTGGTTGATCATGGGATTTGCTTAGAACACCAGCCTAGGCATAAATACAAAGCAGAAAGCCAGATACCCTCCCAGAAGATGGACAGTCCCTTCCTGGGATTGGCAGCCAAGCCAATCTCTCCTTCCCCATCCGTCTTCCAGCTCCTGGCTGCACAATTAGGGGCCTGAGGCACAGCCTGTCTGAAATGCAATGGTGCCCTATAAGATGCACACATCCTCCAAATCAGCCCCCATTGCATTTGTTCCCACCAGCTTCTCCTTTATTGGCCCCCACCCACCCACCCAAGGCCACCTAATGGCATGTCCTGGTTTATACCACCAGGATCTAATATGGTGTCTGGGACACAGTCAGGGAAAATACATAAAATACAGACTTATTGAATTTGTGAATGATGAAGGAACACCCCTCCCCCCAAAGAAAAAGCAGAAAAATGTCCAAATCCAAATAGAAAACTGCTATAACCTTTGACCTACTGACAGCCCTTTTCAATTCCCACCCAAGACTCTAGCTTCCCAACATCACCCCCACCCCAATTTTTCTTCTTCAGAAAGCCCAGAATACTATGGAAGAAATCAGTAAAAATGGCTGTTTCTGAGGAGGAGAACCAGGACATCATAGTTGAAAAGGAGACTTAATTTAACCTTTATAAGAATATCCTTTGAGAATTGTCCAATCTCATATAAATATATACCTTAACATTTGAAAAGGTAATACTACACAATGTAAGACACTTTAAAAGTATATCCAGTGACAATTGTTTACCTTCTACCCCTGAAGTAGGCGGAATAATGCTTCCTCCCTCCACATCCTATTTGCAGAACCTGTGGATAAGTTAGCTTTCATGGAGAAAGGAACTTTGCTGATGTGATTAAGTTAAGGATATTGAGATGGGGGAGATTATCCTGGATTATCCAGTTGGGACCAATGCAATCAGAAGGGACTTTACACAAGGAAGGCAGGAGGGTCAGAGTCAAAGAAGGAGATGTGACAACAGAAGCAGAGGTTGGAGTGATGTGGGACAAAGGATGATGGGCCAAGGAATGCAGGTGGACTCTAGAAAACAAAGAAATGAATCTTCCCCTAAGCCCCTGAAGAAATGCAGCACTGACAACCCATTTTAGACTTCTGACCTCTAGAACTTTAAGATAAATGTGTGTTGTTTTAAGCCAGTGTATTTGTGGTAATTTGTTACATCAGAAATAGGAAACATATACAATCCCTGACTCCTCAGTTTCCATTCCCAGAGGCAATTACTCCTTGTGTCTCCTTCAGGAAATAGTCCATGTATATACAAGCATATATATGTTCAATAGATACATATCTTTGCTTTTTTTCTCCTAACAGCATAGCTTGGCAACCTTTCCCCATCAGTGCATAAAGATATGCTTCTTTCCTCCAAAAACTTTTTTTTAAAATATGGTAAAAACATTAACAAGAAATTTATTGAGACTCAGTCTGTCTTGCTTTCTTGTTTTTAGCTACACTTTTCTTTGAAAGATACATTCTTCCTGATGTGCCCTATTTTACAGATAATTCAGTGTGTGGTGACCAAGGAGAAGAATGCTACCTTTTTCTGATACTCTGTCCCCTGCTCCCTGACCCCCTTTTTTGCCTCGTGTCTTTTTCTAACAAAAAGGATACAAACTCAGGCCAGAAGAATTGATGTGAATAAGTAGTACCTGAACAAACATGGTCTTGTCTCATATTGGTCCATTTGGAAGTTCCCAGCCCAAGTAACACCCATTTCTCTGAAATCAGATAATCCTGGATTCAAACTCTGGCTGAACAATTGCTGGGTATGTAGATCTGCCCTACCTTCTTTATCCTGGAACATAACCTCTGAGCATAATGTCACATTGCTAGTGTGTCCAGGGCAAAAATTCACTATTGGTGTTGAACATTAAATTAAAGGAGATGTCATGAATAAAGCACCTAGCACAGCACCCATGTTGGGAGTTCCCAAGACCACCCTTAGGTTCAATGATTCACTAGAATGATTCACAGAACTCAGAAAAACTGTTACATTGATGGCTATAGTTTATAACAGTGAAAGGATATATATTAAAATCAGCAAAGGCAAAATATACATAGGATGGACAATGGGAAAGATCAAGCATAAGCTTCTAAAAATCTTTTCCCAGTGGAGATGCATCGGCACTATTTAATTCTCCCAGCAATGATGTGTAATAGCATTTGCAAAGTTTCACCAACTGAGGAAGCTCAGTCAAGCCTTGATGTCTAGTGTTTCAAT
>JAQZBX010107926.1:0-10601 GCA_029593785.1 Cabassous unicinctus
TGGAAGTTGGAGGAAATCCCTATTATCCTCTGTAGATAACTATTCTTCTTTTGAGAAACATCTTTTGCCTTGCTATGGAGTCTTAGTAGAGGCTGAACACTTAATTAACCATGGTCCACCAAGTTACCAGGAGACCCTATAGAGATGGATATTTTCTGATCCATTAAAGTTGTGCATAGCAACACTCCATCACAAAATGGAACTGGTGTATATGAGAGGTGGCTCATGCTGGTGCTGATGGTACAAGTAACCTGCAGAAGGCAGTTACCCATATGCCCATGGCTCCCACTCCTGCCTCATTGCCTTTTATTTACCAGGCAGCAGTGATGGCCTCATGGGGAGATCTCTATGACCAATTGACTGAAAAGGAAAATTTCAGTCTTGTATTTAGATGGTTCTGCATGATATGCATGTACTACCTGTAAGTGGACAGCAGCAGCACTACAAATACTTTCTAGACAATCTCTGAAGGGCAGTAATAAAGGGAAATCCTTCCAGTGGGCAGAACTTTGAGCAGTGCACCTGGTTATTCATTTTGCTTGGAAGGAGAAATGACCAGTCATGTATCATTTGTATACTGATTCCTGAATTGTGGCCAGTGATTTAGCTTGATGATCAGGGATTTGGTGGGGACATCATTGAAACACTGGTGACAAAGAGGTTTAAGGAAGAAATATGTGGATAGATCTTTCTGAATGGGTGTAAAACAGGAAAGTGTTTGTGTCCCATATGAATGCTCACCATGATGTGGCTTTAGCAAAGGAGGATTTTCATAATATATGTACAGGATGATTTTTTCTGTCATTATCCAGTGGACTCATGAGCAAAGTGGCCATGGTGATAGGGATGGAGGTTATGCATGGACTCAGCAACATGAAATTCTACTCACCAAGGCTGACCTGGCTAGAGCAAAAGGTTAATGCCCAGTCTGCCAGCAACAGAGAACAAAAGTAAGCCCTTGATATGGCACCATAGTCAGAGGTGATCAGCCTGTTACCTGGTGGGAAGTTGTATATATTGGACTGCTTTCATAATGGAAGGGGCAATGTTTTTTTCTTACAGGAATAGATCTGTACTCTGGATATCAACTTGTCTTCCTTGCATGCAATGCTTTTGTGAAACTACCATCTGTGGGCTTATAGAATGCTTTATGTGCCATCATGATTTCCCACCCAGCATTGCTTCTGATCAAGGAACCCACTTCACAGCAAATGAAATGTGGGAATGGGCACATGCTCAAAGAATTCACTGGTCTTATCATGTTCCCCATCATCCTGTATTAGCTGAATTGATAGAATGGTGGAATGACCTTTGGAAAATGAATTATTGTATTAATAATATGTGGGTGGTAATGCCTTGCAGTGCCAGGCAATGTTCTCCAGGAGGCTCTAAATCAGTGTCCACTCTATGGTGCTGTTTCTCCCATTGGCAGGATTCACAGGTCCAGGAAATAAGGTATGGAAATGGCAGTTGCACCATTCACTATTACCACTATTGTGGTAGTATACAGGGCAGTTGAATTATGTTTGGTGGAAGTATGCCTATGTTATTGACTTTATTAAGAAATTAAGTATAATTTTAGATGTGTGTAGGTGGTAAGTTTATTAGATTTGGATTGTGATGTTTAATTTCATGTGTCAACTTCGTTGGGTTATGGTGTCCAGTTTGGTCAACAAACATTGGCTTGATTTTCACTGTGTGGATGTTTCATAGGTGGACTTAAATAGTCATTTGATTCCACCTGTGGCTGATTGCATATACAAACAACAATGGAGATTGCCTTCAGCAATGTCAGGAGTCTCCTCATCCAATCAGTGGAGGCTTAAAGAGAACACTGAGAATTTCATTAGTCAGAAAGAATTTCTATCTCTATTTAAAGTATTCATCTTCTCCTGGGGATTTTTTTTATCATCACATTCATGGGAATTTCCAATGTGCAGCTTCTGTGGAGGGATTCTACATTACCTTCATTGAGTTTATGACTTGCCTGCCCTACAGAATTTGGACTCACCAAACCCCATGCTCTCATTAGCCTAATCCAGCTATAAATCTCTTAATATTTACATATAGATGAATATGCATGTATATATGTTCTATCGATCTTTATTATCTATCTATCTATCTATCTATCTATCTATATCTCCTGCTTGTTTCATTGCTCTGGAGAACCCTGACTAAAGCACGTTTGCAACCAACTTAATAAAGTGCACAAAGTACAACATGTAGATAAAGGACTCCTAATTTCTTAGTTTCATAATTGAGGGCCAGCTTGTTCTTGAACTTCTATGACACCATCTTTCCTTCCCCTCCCTTTTACTCATTCCCTGCCACTGTGCCTTCCATGTTGACATTGAACAACCAGTGATGCTCTTAGGGCCTTTGCTCTGGACACTCCCTCTGCTGGTCATAAATGGAGATATCCTTATGGCTTCTGCCTTCTATATTTAGTTCTCTCTTAAATGTTTTCCCATCTGCCTGTCTTGCCTGAACAGTGAGCACATTTTTGGAAGCTCTCAATTTTACCTGCTTTCATGTCATTTTAGCAGTTGTCACCATGTGACATGTTATAAGGGTATAATTTTATTTGCCAATTTGCTTTCTCCATAATGAGATTGCAGTTAACTTTAGCTTTCAGCACATTAATCCCATTGCCTAGTCAGTGTCTGCAGAAGAGCTGGGTTGAATATGTAGATAAGAATTGCTAAGCTCTCTCACAAAAAGTTGCAGAAAAAGGGTAAAAACCTACCTCAGGTAGCTCCTTTTGAAATCTACAGAACAAGGGGCTGCAGGGCATCATCCAGGAGGGAGTAGGACAAAGAGACAATGAGCCCAAGGGAAATCCATAAGTTGCTTGTCCCTGTGACTGGAAATGGCTGGTATATAAGCTCCAACCTCAAGGCAAATACCTTCCATAGAACCCCTGTTTTTCACCAGACAGCTGAGTTGGAGGGAGACTTCCTGGGAGGCAGAGGAGTCTTGCAAATGGTGAAGAATGGTTTCCTTTTGGTGGGTTTGGCCACCTGAGCCCTCTTTGAGTCTCATGGAGGATACCAATAAGCACTTTGGTGGCCCTGGGGAGAGTGGAGGGGGATCCGTTCAGGCAGGCTGTCACACCCAGCTGCCCTGGGAGGGAGGAACTTGGACAGGGAGAGGGCAGAGACAGGCACCTCAGTAGCCAGTCCATCCTTTTAATTCTATTTTTTCTCTCCATTTTGTTTCTTGTTTCATTTTTTTTTCTATTGCACATTTTTGTTCTTATTCCTTTATATTTTTTATGATTTTTATGATTTTTTACTCACATTACTTACTTAGTTTCCTAGCTCTTGTATCATTCCTCTTCTAACTTTTAAAAATTATTACTATTGATCTTTTTATCTTCTTATCTTTTTCCTTTTCTCTGGTTCTAATATTTTTTCAAGGGACACAGACAAGTGCAAGGATATAGAATAAGAGAAACCAAGTATCAAAAAAGAAACTTACCACACACAAAGAAACAACAAAATAAAACCCTAGAGTAGAAAGAGAAGCTAAGCAACTGAAAAAGCCCATCAAGATGAACAGATGCCTAGACACCAACAAAAAATTACAAGCCAAACTAAGAAACAGGAAGTCATGGCCCAGTCTAACAAAGAAACTACAAAACAGGAGATGCAGAATGTGGAACAAATAACCAAGGATGTCCAAACAAATACCATGAATCAACTTAATGAAGTGCAGGAAGAGATTAAGGATATTAAGGAGACACAGGGGGAACATACTGAAGAAAGCAAAAACATTCATAAAAAGATAATGGATTTGATGGTGATGAATGGCACAATTTAGGAAATCAAAAACACACTAGAAGCTCATAACAGCAGACTTGAAAAGGCAGAGGAAAGAATTAGTGAGGTTGAAGATAATACATATGAAATTGGAGAGAGTAAAACAGATAGATAAAAAGATAGAAAAAAATCCAGCAGGGACTTAGGGATTTGAATGACAACAAAAACACAAAAAGATGTGCATTATAGGCATCCCAGAGAGAGAAGATAAGGGAAAGGAGGCAGAAGGAGTGCTGGAGGAAATAATGGCAAAAAATTTCCCAACTCTTTTGAGGGACATGGTCATACATATCCATGAAGCACAGCACACCCCAAACTGTATAAAGCCTACCAGTCTTACCTCAAGACACATACTTGTCAAATTGCTCAATGCTCAAGACAAAGAGAGAATACTGGAAGCAGCAAGAGAAAAGAGATCAATCGCATACAAGGGAAGCTCAATAAGACTAAGTGCTGGTTTCTCATCTGAAAACATGGAGGCCAGAAGGCAGTGGTAAGAAATTTGGTCAGTGAAGCCTGCATTGAATCTTGGCTCTAGCCAGATGAAAACAAAGGAAAACAGAGATACATCTCAGTGGAAAGGTGTGCCAAATTGTGTCATGTGCTGGCCTGTCTGGAAATTGCATGGACAAAAATTGGTTTTAGAGCTCTCTTTAACCCATCCCTGGGAGAAAGTCTGCCCCTCAGTAGTGAGTTCCTGGCATGATTTTGTTGACTTAAGTTGGGTCCTCTCAAAGAGTTAGGATAAGTTGAATCAAGTATAAAAGAAGAGCTGTGAAAAAATAACAATAAGTAAGAGAGGGAAATTGGCCATCAGAGTAAATTCACCAACATATCAGATGCCTAGACATCATCAAAAAATGACAAGCCATTCTAGGAAAAGATGGCCCAGTCAAAGGAACCAACAGAATATCTAAAAAGATTCAAGATTTAAGAGAAGTAATCAATGATAATCACAAACTCTCTTAAATCAGTTCAAAGAACTGAAATAAAATATGACTAAAGAGTTAAAGGATAAATAGAAGACACTGAGGGAGCATAACAAAAAATTTGAAAGTCTGTAAAGAAAAGTAACAGATCTTATGGGAATGAAAGTCACAATGGAAGAGATTAAAAATACATTAGAGGTGCATCCAAGCAGATTTGAATTGCTTGAAGACAGAATTAGTGATTTAGAAGGCAGAACATCTGAACTGGAAAAAACAGGAGAACAGAAAGAGGAGAGAATGGAAAAAAATGAATCAGGGTCTCATGGAACTGAATGACAAGGCAAAACACAAAAACATACACCTTATTGGTGTCCCAGAAGGAGAAGAAAATGGAAAAGAGGCAGAAAGAATATTTGAGGAAATAATGACTGGAAACTTCCCTACCCTTATGAAAGATATAAATATGACTAACCAAGAAGGACAACTCACCACAAACAGAATAATCCTGAATAGAGCTACCCCGAAACACCTACTATTCAGAATGTAGAATATCAGAGATAAAGAGAAGATTTTGAAAGCAGCAAGAGAAAAGGAAAGCATCTCATACAAGTGAAACCCCATAAGATTAAGAACTGACCTCTCATCAGAAACCATAGAGGAGAGAATAAAGTGGTATGATGTATTTAAGATATTGAAAGAGAAAAACTGCAAGCCAAGAATTATGTACCCAGGAAAGCTGTCCTTCAAAAATTAAGGGGAGTTCAAAGTCTTCTCAGACAAATGAAAACTCATAGAATATGATAGCAAAAAACTAGAATTACAAGAGATACTAAAGGGAGTGTTGCAGCCCCAAAGGAAAAAACAAGGGTGATAGACTTGGAGAAGAGTGTAGAAATGAAGATTATGAAAAAGGGTAAATTAAAGTGTAAAATGATAGACAATAGTATGATATGACAACAGAAAGCCAAAGGTCAAAATGGATGAAATAAATAATGCCTTTACAGTTATGACATTGGATGGTAATGACTTGAACTCCCCAATCAAAAGACATAGACTGATAGAATGGATAAAAAAAGCTATGTATATGTTGTCTACAAGAGACTCACCTCAGCTGTAAGGACACAACTGGGTTAAAAGTGAAAGGCTGGAAAAACTTATATCATGCAAACAGTAACCAAAAAGAGCTGGAGTAGCTATACTAATATCGGGCAAAGTAGATTTCAAATGCAAAACTGTTATAAGGGATGAAGAAGTTCATTATATATTAACAAAAGGGGCAATTCAACAAGAAGAAATAAGTGTTGTAAATATTTATGCACCTAACCTGAGTGCCCCAAGATACATGAGGCACACACTGGCAAAGCTATAGAGAGAAATAGATGTTTCTACAATAATAGTTGGAGACTTCAATACACCACTCTCAGTATTGCATAGACCCTCTGGACAGAAGATAAATAAAGAAACAGAGAGTTTGAATAATATGATAAATGAACAAGACCTAATAGACATCTATAGAGCATTGCACCCCAAAACAGCAGGATATACATTCTTTTCAAGTGCTCATGGACCCTTCTCCAAGATGGATCATATGTTGGGTCACAAGAGAAGTGTCAATAAATTTAAAAATATTGAAATTATTCAGAACACTTTTTCTGATCATAATGTAATGAAGGTGGAAATCAATAATAAATGGAAAAAGGGAAAATTCATAAATATATGGAGATTAATCAAAATACCCTTAAACAATCAGTGGGTCAAGGAGGAAATTTCAAGAGAATTCAGTAAATATCTTGAGAATAATGAAAGTGACAACAAAACATACCAAAACCTGTGGGATACTGAAAAGGCAGTGCTGAAAGGTAAAGTTATAGCCCTCACTGCTTACATTAAAAAAAAGAATAAAGAGCTAAAATTGATGATCAAACTGCAGTCTTGGAGGAACTAGAAAAAGAACAACAATTTTATCCCCAACCAAGCCAAAGGAAAGAAATATTAAAGATCAGAGTGGAAATGAAATAGAGAACAAAACAAACAAACAAACAAATACAATAGAGGGAGTCAACAAAACCAAAAGATGGTTCTTTGAGAAGATCAACAAATCAACAAACCCTTAGCTAGACTGACAATGAGAAAAAGAGAGAAGACACAAATAAAATCAGAGATGAGAGGGGGGATATTACCACTGACCCACAGAAATAAGAGATATCATAAGAGGATACTATGACCAATTATATGCCAAAAAAACTAGAAAATGCAGATGAGACAGACAAATTACTAGAAACACATGAACCCCCTACACTGACTTTATTTCTTAATGACGTTTTTATTTGAGATATTGTGAGTATACAAATAATCATGTCCAACAGCATAACATACAGGATTCCCATCCATCACCCCATTACCATCTTGCCTTGTTGTGGAACATTTGTTACAAATTAAGAAAAAACATCATCAGAATATTACTACTAACTATAGACCACAGCTTACATTTGGTATATTTTCTCATAAACCATCCTATTAATAATGCCATGTATTAATATTGCACATTTGTTATATTTCACGAGAGAGCTTTCTCATATTTTTGCTGTTAACCTCAGTCCATCATCTGACACAGTATTCACTGTGTTATACAGTTCTTTGGCTTGTATAATCCATTCAAAGTGGATGTTCAGTGTCTCTCAGGTTCATCACATACTTATGCTGTAATCACCTCAGCCAATTTTAGAATGTTTTCATTACTCTGAAGGAAAAATTTCCCTTATTGTTTACACTTAGCATTGATATAGTACCTTCTTTTTCATTGATAGTAAAATAGTACTATATTACTGTTAACTATAGTCCATAAGTTACATTAGATGTACTTTTCCTATGTATCGCCATAGTCTTACTGTGGCTTGCAATTTTTTGCTGGTGTCTTGGATTTTTTTTGAACTGTTTTTTTCTGGACTCAGTTTCTTTTTTTAGCTTAGAGCTTTCTTGTTAATTGTTTTGTGCTAGAACTTCTCTTTGACACTTGGTTCAACTTATTTTGGAACTTTATAGTAGTTTGTGTTTAACCATTCAGGTCTTTTTCAGCTCTTATTCATCATATGCTTGTTTTCTCCTCTGCTGGGGATGGTGATGGAGGTGAGGGTGTGGGCAATACTCTAAGCCATGGTGACTAAAACTGTCTTTAGTTTCTAGGAGAGACTGATGAATCTCTGCCCACCATCCTTCCTGCCAAGGGCAAGGTTGGAGCACAAGCTAGGATGGCAATTTGATGTTGGCAGAAAGAAGCTGCTCCCTACTACCTGAGAAGGCACTGTGATTTTCAATCAGTCCTAACTCCACTCCTGCCAGGACCAGTAGTCTTTCTGATTTAGCTAGGTTTAGACTTCGGTTGTACTTATAATTAGAATCTAGCTAAACAAATTTTCCTGTCAGTATCTGAATTCAGAGCTTGGCCATGAACTCCTACCTTGTTTTTGGGAAATTGAACTTCCATTTACAGCCAGGGAATGGCTCCCAAGGTGACCTGCCCTGCCAGTAGGGATTATACCAGCCTCTACAGTGTAGTAGGTTCTAATCACAGATCTTCACCATGGATGGTCAGTCTCTTCCTTCCATTCTTCTAAGGGTGGTGTACAATGTTCTCATATCCTGAGCCCCCATATTCAGGTGATTTAGATAGAGTCTGGCTGATTATTAATTGCCCTGGCACTTATTCTCAGAGCTCCCAATTCTGCTGCTCTCTTCTCTCTTTCTTCAGAATTTATGTGTGTATATATATATACACACATATTTACCATTTTCTTTTATTTAAAGATTTATTCATTTATTTTACTTTTATTCATTTTAACCTCCCTCCCATTTTTGCTGTTTTGTGTCCATTCACTGGGCAGTTCTCTGTTTGTTCCCTGTCCTCTCTTCTCATCCTTCTCCTCCTGTCTTCACCTGGATTCAATCCTGGGAACCTCCAATGTGTGAGAGAGGCATTCTACCATTGTGCCGCCTCATTTCCTGTTTTATTGGCATGTCTTGTCTTGGCTCTCCCTTGTGTCACTCTCCTGTTATGTCATCATCTTGCTGCATGGCTCAGCGGGGCCTGGCATGCCCATGCACAAGGCCTGGGGGCTTACCCACTCGAGGGGACTGACAGTGCTCCTGCACATGGGGCCTGGGGACTCACCTACTCACAGGGCCTGATGGTGCACCCACACACGGGGCCTGGTGACCCATGTGCCTTATATTTTTTTTCTTTTTATTTTACTGGGAGGTCCCAGGGAATGAACCCAGGTCCCTCCATATGGGAGACAGATATCCAACCATTTAAGCCACATCCATCCCCCCCCACTTTCTTTTTAAAAATTTTTTCATTTTAAAGAAACTTTAGGTAACATAAATGTTAAATAAAACTTATAGGGGATTCCCATATGCACCACATCCTCCCCCTCCCACACATTCCCACTTAAACAACATCCTTTATTAGTGTAGTACATTTGTTAAAACTGATGAACACATATTGAAACATTGCCACTAACCATGGATTATAGTTCACATTACAGTTGATAATCTGGCCCATGCAATTTTGTAAGTTATGACAAAATATATAATGACCTGTATCTGTCATTGCAAAGTCATGCAGGACAATTCCAATATCCCAAAAATACCTCCATATTCCACCTTTCCCCCCCTCTCCCTCACCTCAGAACCTCTGGTGGCCACTGCATCCACATCAGTGGTAAAAGTTCTTCCATTGCTAGAATAAAAATAAGTCTGTAGTAGAATAATAGTAAGTCTACTTTAATCCATTGTTAATTCCACAAACTTGAGGATTTTAGGATGTTGATGACCGCACTGCCTCTAATTGAGAGAGGGCTTAGATTCCATACGGTGGATGGGTGGAACATTCGTGCTTGCACTTGCAGACTCCCTCTGTTCCTTGGGATGGGTGCTGTCCATCATCATCTCCTTGTTAGTTGTCCTGGGTGAGTCCAACAAACTGGAGAGTAGGTTTTGCAACTCAACTGAGATTCAGGGCCCAACTGGCACATGGATGGACAAAAGAATTAAGTCTCTTGGACATATGCCTGTCAAATCTAGTACTAACTATAGGTTCAAATAGAAGGGGCAGAAGAGCCACATGTAGGGAAACCACAAATGAGTCCAACTCTGTCACACTGGGGAGCATATGTTCCAAGGTAAGGTCCAATGGCAGGGTGATAAACTCTTGAGTGGTCTACCCTGCCTATAGTGTCTGGATATCTCTAGAGCCCTCAGGAAATCTGCTATTTGAGGCACTGTTTACTGTGGCAGTCAATGAGATCCTGCTGAGATGTGCATAAGCATGACCTGTAAAATGACCCGCTGACTCACTTTGAAATATCTTAGCCATAAGAACTCATTTGTCTTTACCATTTCCCCCTTATGATCAAGGTCTTTTCCAGGTGCATTGCTAATTGGTGATTGGTAGTAATCCCTCAGTGCCAGGAAGACTTATCCCCAGGAGTCATGTCGCATGCTGGGGGGAAGGTAGTGTGTTGATATGATGATTTGGTTTAGAGAGAGAGCAACAATGATGCCCACAGGAGATAACTCTTAGGCAACATATAATACTAGGCTAAGTTTCAATTTCAAAAGAAAAGATTCATAACTACAATCATTGATATCAAGGGATTGGTGCAATGGTTTGTTCTCCTTCACTAGGCACTGCCCCTGTACTTGGGGAATTCTTGTTGTCCCCCTGGAGAATTTAGCAGAACTTCCCAGGATGGGAATTCAATATTCTTTCAGTTATTGTGTGGATCTACACTCACGGTGGCAATGTCCCATGAGCACTTAGAGGCTTACCCCAGATGAAAACCCTCCCATG
>JAQZBX010107927.1:0-10601 GCA_029593785.1 Cabassous unicinctus
CTCAGGGAAGCCAATGTGGCTCAGTGCTTGAGTGCTGACTTCCCACATACGAGGTCGCAGTTTCAACCCCCAGTACCTAAAAAAATAAAATAAAATAAAAAGATACAGGACAATGACATTCAACATGAGGTACCTCATATTTATATATTTTTCCTTTATAAATAATGCTATAAGCTACTAAATTCAAGCACCCTTATGCACAACTGGCTACAGGGTTCTGAAATAAGCTGAGCTTATTTACCTTAAAAACAACAAAAAAGAAACAGTTCAGTGCAATAATTATGCAGAAATTAGACCATTTACTTAAACACTATTTTACGATATGCTTAAAGAACGTTACATTAGAACTGCTAGCTTAGTTACCCCTTATCCCCAGTAGTAACAATGACAAAAGTGACAAAGCCTGGCAAATACACGGAGAAAAGCACCTATAGCGTATTCTGTTTAATAAATGTAACACCTGCACTCTTAACCTCCTCCCTCTTGAGGGCCACGGCACCCAAGCTCTTGAATTCAAATCCTGTTGATGTTCATTTCCACGTTGTCAATTTCCCTAGAAATTTGCCCAGGCGGCAGCTGAGCTGTAAAAGAAAGGGCCCCGAGCGTGCATTCAGAAAACCGGCACCGAGAAGTACTCCAGCACTCACAGGTTCTGTGTGATTTTGGTCAATTACATCATCTTTCTGAGATTAAATTTCCTTGCTGCACAATGGAGATAATATACCCACGTCATCGGGTTATTGTGAGGGTCAAATGAGATTATGGCTGTGAATATGATTTGAAAACTCTAAAGTTTGAAAAGTCAGGGATTGTTATTCTTGTTACATTGTTCACTTAATTCAGGTCAAATCCTGTAATTAATGACCCACCTAGAAAACAAGAGTTCCCGGTCTTAGCCAAGAAGTGCAGGCTTGGCTCACTTCTTCTGAGCGACATTCAAAACAATAGACATGGGGTACCACCCAAGCATTGTATTTCGGAGCTTGTGGGATTTGGTTAATCCCAGCATCCTCTCCATCCCTCCCCACCCCCACCGCCCCCTTACCCATGCCCTGGCCGCACTGTCTGGCAGGGCTGGCTCAGCCTTGCCCCTCCTCTGCTTGTCCCTGGGCAGGGGCTGTGAGATTCTTTGTAGCAGAAACAGGGTGTGTTCATCAAATGTCCACACATTCTCCATTTCTCAACCTCCTTTGAAACTGGGTTGAGGCCAATGAAATGTGAGCAGAAATGACATGTGGACTCTCGAGGTTGAGGCAGTTAAGAGCCAGTGTTCCCCTTCCGTCTCTCCTTGTGCCTTTTGGGAGCCACCTCCTCCAGGATGCATGCCAAGAAGGTGGAGGAGGCCTGGCCACTGGTCTCACATCAAGAAATAAACCTTTAAAAAAAAAAGGAATATAAGTCATGTGTGTCAAGGTATAACTATTGACTATTAACTAATGTACATTAAGACTGAACACTGACAATAAGTGATCGTTAAATGACAATTATAAGCACTTTATTCAAATTAATTACTCATAACTAATATGGTATAGAAATGGAAAAAAAAAAAGAAATGTCTTTGTTGAGATAAGCCACTGAGATTTGAGGGTTTGTTTGTTAAGCAGTGTACCCTGACAAATATATTTCCTGCCATCAGTGTGCGTGGAGAGGAGGATGGAAGGCCATCCTCCAGGCAGGGCAGTGTGAGTCAAGATAAGGCATGCGTGGCTTCCCTACACATGGTTCATCTGTCCCTTCTATTTGAACCTATAGTATGTGCTGGAGTTGGTAGGTGTACATCTAAGAGACTTGAATCTTTGGGCTGCCCATGTGCCAGCTGGGCCCTGAGCCTCTCTAGTTCATTGGACTCATCCAGGACAACTAAGAAGGAGGTGAGGATGGACAACCACCATACCAAGGAAATGAGAGAGGCAACAACTGCAAGCAAGAGAGTCCCATCTATTGGCGGTATTGGATCAAAGCCCCTCTCAGTTATAGGTGGAGTGGACATCACCATCCCAGAGTCCTCAGGATTGGGGAAGGAACTATGGACTAGAGTGGATTTACTGGTATTCTACAATAGACTTGTTGTGATTCTAGCATTGGAAGAAATTACAGCATTGATGTGGAGGCAGTGGCCACTGGAGGCTCTGGGGGCAGAAGGAGGGAAAGACAGGTGTAATTGGGGGGCTTTTTCAGGACTTGGGAATCATCCTGAATGGCATTGTAATGACAGATATAGGCCATTATATATCTTCCCATAGCCTGCAGAATTGTGTGGGAGAGAGTGTAAACTACAATGTGAACTATGGTCCTTGCTCAATGGCAATGCCTCAGGATGCATTTATCAATTGCAATGAATGTGCCACACTAATGAAGGATGTTTATGTGGGAGGGTGTGGGAGGTATGGGGAGGGGGACATATGGGAATCTCTATATTTTTTGTGTAACTTTTGTGTAATCTAAGTATCTTTAAAAAAATAAAAAATATGTTTAAAAAATCTATTAACTGTGAATTTATGGGTTTATTTCTGGACTCTCACTTCTACTCTGTTGATTTATATGTCTGTTTTTATGCCAGTATCATATATTCTTGATTATGGTAGTCTTGCAGTAAGTTTGGAAATCAAGAAGTATGTATCCTCTGACTTCGATCTTTTTCAAAATTGTTTGGGCTATTCTGTGTCCCCTAAATTTCCATAAGAATTTTTGGTTCAGCTTTGTAATTTCTGCAAGAAAAGCTTTTATAAGGATTGCATTGTATCTGTAGATTAATTTGGGAGATATTGCCGTCTTAACAATATTAAATATTCTTGTTCATGAAAAAAAAAAAAAGATAAGGCATGTGAAAGGGAGAAAGAGAAACCCAGTGTGGATGGAGCTGAATTTCCTTATTCACAGGGCCCGACAACATAGTGGTTAAGGTCCCGTGCTTTGAGTCCTGGCTCTGTCATTGATTGGCCGTGTGCCTTGGACATGTTACTTTCACTGAACCTTGGTTTCCTTAACTGAAAACTGGGGGCAGTAACAGCACCCAGACTATGGAGTTGTGAAGACTGAATGAATGCTTAACTCAGGGCCCCAAATAGGATAAATGCCCCCAAAAATGAGTCTGTTGGGAGTGGATGTGGCTTAAGTGGATGTGGCTTAAGTGGTTGAACGCCTGCCTCCCACATGAGAGGTCCTAGGTTTGGTTTCTGGTCCCTCCTGAAAAAACAAAAACAAACAACAAGCAAAACAAGCAAAAAAAACAACTCAGGGAAGCTGATGTGGCTCAGTGGTTGAGCGCTGGCTTCCCACAAACAAGGTCCCGGGTTCAATGGCCCTCGCACCTGAAAGAAAAAAAGCCATGTCAAATATCAGTCATTGTTATATTAAGGAAGGACTGGGAAGCTGATTACAGGACAAAGAAAAGTGTTGTCTATTCTTACATAATCTGGAGCCTAAGATGGTAAATATAAGAAGACAAGGAGATGAATGATCTGAGGGCACCCAGAATGAATTCAACTACTCTTTGTTCCATCCATTCATCTACCCATCCATCCATCCATCCATCCATCCAACAAACTAAAAAAAAATAATAAATGGCATTCTCTGAATCTGGGGGAATTTCTCTAACCAACAGGGTGAGAAAGCCTGAAACACTAAGGGTTATTGAAGAAGCCTTTTTATGGACCTGCTCTCTACTAAACAGGAGCTAGAAAAAATAGAAAAGTCAGGAAGGGAGCCAAGGCCAATAATGTCTTGTTAGGAAGGGCAGCTACAGGAAACTGGCATCAAGGCCAAGCACGAGGAGCTCGATGGGGAGGCATGGGGAATTTCCAGCCCAGTGCACCATAGTCGAGGGGTCTCCCGCCTGCAGTCCACCGGGCATCTGGACCAGTGAGAGGAGAGTGGGATGGTAGGAAACCAGGCTCTGCTAGCGAGGTTAAATCACCATTAATCTCTGTAGCAACGTCTCTGGAGGCCCATTAGGGGTGTTAGGAACGCAGGTGGGCAGAGCTGTTAGGACTGCTTAGAGTGGACCTGGCGGGTTTTGCCTGCCCAGCATCTTTACCCTGTGTATTAGCCAGCCAAAGGGGTGCTGATGCAAAGTACCAGAAATCTGTTGGCATTTATAAAGGGTATATATTTGGGGTAGAAGCTTACAGTTACAAGGTTCTAAAGAGTCCAACTCAAGGTACCATAAGAGGTACTTCCTCACCCAAAGTCTATTGTCATGTGTTGAAGCAAGATGGCGGGCAATGTCTGCAAGGGTTCAGCCTTCCTTCTTCCTCTTAAGGCTCTGTGGTCCCAACTTCTTCTGATCTCAGCTGTAGGTTGGCATAGGGCTCAGCTACTCTGTTCTCTTCAGCTGCAAACTATCAGGCAAATGGCTCAACTCTCTTCCCGAAGCTCTATGGAGCTTCCTCTCTATTCTCGCATATCTGCTTCCATGTGAGAGTCTGTTTTATTGGCCCACCAAGGGGGCAGGGACTCAACCCGGCACACCATAATGACATGGTAGAATCAAAGCCCTAATCTTGATTTAATCAAGTGAATATAAAGCCTTTGAATGTAAATCAATCAAAGGGTATCATGCCCAGAGGAACAGACCAGTTTACAAAAAGAATCACGATCTCTTTTTGGAATTCATAAATAACATCACACTGCCACACCCTGGTTCCTGGTCCTGAGCATACTCTAGATGCCATGGCTTAGCAGGGTTGACACCATCCAGGCCTGGCCAACCCCAGCATCAATTCTTCCAACCCACTTGATCAGTTCAGGGGTGGGTATGTGAGCCAAATGGGTCCAATGGGCTTGATTCGTGAATTTTTGTTTGAACTATTGGGTAATAGAATCTCTCTTTTCACTGGCCCCACAGCTGGGAAGATATAGGCCTGGAGCTTCTGGAAGCTACTACAGGGAGAAAGTTTACCTAAGAGTGAGGCTGACACAGCAAAACATAGTGCTGAGAGGACAGAGGCCATGTCTATGAGCCCCTGGATCCAGCCATACCTGAAGCCTGACTGAGTTCTCAAGTTATTTGAGTCCTGATTGATTCCCTGTTTCTCCAAAGAACATGTTAACTCTCTGAACACTATCTGATAGGAGAGCTCATCACCAGGATGTATTTCCACTCTCCATCCTTTTGCTCCATCCACAAACAGCTATGGCAAACTTGCTCTGGGCCAGCTTCTGAGCTGGGCTCCTGGGATAGGAAAATAAGTAAGGGCTGGACTCCAGAGATGTTGCTCCTCAAGGAGTCTAGAGGGAGTGACAAATATAACTAGAGCAATTCTGTGTAAGAAAAGAAAAAGTGTCATGGGAACTAAGAGGAAAAAAGAAAACTGAATCTTAGGGAAGAGGAGTGTCAAATAAGGATGGTGAGAGGATGTAATATTCATTCATTCGTTCACTCATGCATTTATTCAACAGGTATTTATTGAGCATCTGCTATGTGCCATACACTGTGCTAGACCTGGGGACGTAATGGTGACCCCAAACAGATATGGTCCCTGATCTTGAGGAGTTGAAGTCTAATGGGAGCAGGAGCTCCAGACTTCTCAGAATAATGTGTGGGGCAGGATAGGAGCACTATTCTATGAGAAAAAATAACAAAGGAACCAGACTTGGCTTTGGGATCTTAGGGGATGCTTTTCCTAAGACAAAATGTTTGAGCTGATAGTGGAAAAAGGATCAGGAATTAACTAGGCCAAGAGGAGTGTGGAGATGGGGAAGCATCCCCGGCAGAGGAAATAGCAGGTGCCAAGGCCCTGTGGTTGGAAGGAGCAAGACATGTTTGAAGAACTTTAAGGGTACATCTGCCTGGAGCAAGGAGAAAAGGGAGAGAGCAGTGTGAGATGAAGCTGGGGAGAAGCAGACCTGAGTCAGCCCCGGGTCCCAAGGCCATTGCCATTCAATGGATTTTTGGTCTTTGTCCTTGAAGAGAGTCTTAGGAGGGAGTGGAGGGCCTTGGGCAGGCCAGGAGGAAGAAACAGCACATGTGAAGGGAAAGCCTGAGGAAAGAGTGTGTTTTCAGAGAACAGCAGGTAGCTGTGTGTGCCTGGGTGCCAGGGTGCGTTCTGCACCAGCCCACAAAAGACCCTATCAGCCTGGCTAAGGATCCTGGTGTTCTGCTGCTTCTTGCCCTGACGTGCCTCCTGGAGCAAGAGGGCAGGATGGAGGCAGCCTGGGTGATAGGGAGAGGCACAGAGAGGCACCTGCAGCCACAGGTCGTTGCCATCCTGTGGGCTCATGCCACACACCTGACAAAGGGCTCTTGCCCCATCTGCCCCCAGCATCCCCAGGAGGCTGGGAGAAGAACCTGCGCTCTTCTCTCCCTGGTCACAGGTGATGGAGGGTGAGGGAGGGAGAGAAGAAAAAGCCCCTGGGAAGAAAGGGGCTTTGTCCTCCTCCTGCTTCCTTTACCTGTACTGGGATATGGGTGAATGAAGTGTGAGATCTCTCAAATCAGGTTGGAATCAGACTTCCTGAGTTCTCATGTGCTGACTCCACCGCTTCCTGGCTGTGTGACTTTGGGCAAGTTATTTACCCTCTCTGTGTTTCATTTTCTTCATCAGTAAAACGAGAACAGTAAGTGTGCCTACCCCATTGGATTCAACGAGTGAGTTCAGAACAGTGCTTGGCATTGAGTAAGTATCACTCTTAGGATTTCTTACCTCCCAGAACCTCACTCTTAGAATGGGAGAGAGTTCCTGGCCTCATGACATTATACTAAGGCTGAAATAGACACTGAGTGTGAAAGAGCTCCACAAATGTTAGTTGTCAAAATTTTAACTTAGTTCAGTCCTAGTTCTGCCCCCTGTTTGGGAAGTCACTTAACTTCTGGGTCTCAGCTTGCAGCTCTGTAAAGGCAGACTCTCCAGGCCCCTGGCTGCCTCTAGGGTCATCGTGAGATGCAAATGAGGTAGTAATTTCAAAATCGCTCTGTGAAACGGTAAAGCCCTGTACCAGTGTGAATTTGTATCTACACACTCGTAGACATAACAAGAGCTGATACTTGTTGAGTGTGCAGCATTATTAAACATTCTTCTAGGTGCTATGCATCTATTTGTCATTGAGGCTTTCCACTGATGCTATGAGCTGGGCCCTACAACTCTCCACTGTACAGGGAGCATTAGTGAGGTTAAGGAGCGTGTCCAAGGTCACCAGCCAGTAAGCCGTGGAGTTGGACGTGCATCCACGAGTAGAGCTTCAGGACCAGTGCTGCACCAAAGAACTTTCTGGGATGATGGACACATTCCATATTTGCATTGAGCACTTGAAATGTGGCTAGTGCTACTGAGGAACTGAATATTTACTCTCATTTAATTTTAAGTAGTTAAAGTTTTAATTTAAGTAGCTGCACGTGGAACATAGCTACTGTGTTGGGCAGAGCCTCTGAGTTTCCTCGGGCTGCCATAGCCAAGTGCCACCAATGGGTTGGCGTAAACAACAGAAATGTACTGTGTCACAGTGCTGGAGGCTGGAAGTTTGTAATCGAGTCAGCAAGGTGCCGCTCCCTCTGAAATCCGTAGGGGAGAATCCTCCCTTGCCTCCTCCAGATCCTGGTGGCGTGGCAGTCCTTGGCCTCTGCCTCCATTGTCACATGGCTTTCTCCCCTGTGTCTGTCGCTTCTCCTGTTCTTCAAAGGAGACCAGTCATGTTGGCTTAGGAGCCCACCTACTCCATTAAGACCTCATTTTAATGAATGCCATCCGCAATGACCCTATTTCCAAACAAGATCCCATTCTAAGGCACTGCAGGTTAGGAATTCAACATATCTTTCAATCCCTAATAGTCTGCTCTCTGGCCTCCTCACGTTAATTCATGTCCTTCCCTTGTGCAAAACACTCACTCCATCCCAACATCCCCAAATCTAAATCCATTCCAGCATCCAGTCTAAGTTCAAAATCTCATCTTCATCCGTTACAGGTGAGACATCCCTGGGCAAAATTCCTCTCCACCTGTGGACCTGTGAAACTAGAAAACAAATGATCTCCTGCGAAAATACAGGGGTGGTGCGGGCATAGGATAGATATTCCCATTCCAAAAAGCAGAGGTTGGAAGGGCAAAAGGGGTCACCGGTTCCAAGCAAGCCTGCAACCCTGCAGGGCAAATTCCATTTGATTTCAAACCCTGAGAAGAATCCTCTTGGCTTCATGCTCTGTCCTCTGGGCTTGCTGGGGTGTCCACCCCCACCCCAACTCTTACAGCTGCCTCCTGATTTATGTATTAAAGTTAAATTTCAGATACCATTCAGAGGAGAAAACAGGCTCCGAGAGAGGATTCTCCAAATCCTCACGGCTACCAAGCCATGGAACTGGAACTGGAACTCGCTTCTCTTGACCTTAAGCCTCTCCTAGCTCTTCCCTGCTGGGTTTATAAAGAACTGGCGAGGTCAGGGGATTTCCCCATCATTTGCCTGATAGGAGGTGGCAGGATCCCCCCATCCTTCCACAGTCCCCGAGGTTTGTGAGCTTAGCTTTCGCAACAAGAGAGAGCCGAGCTGGAAGGGGAGATGGATCTCCTGCATGTCCTTTCTTTCTTTCTTTCTTTCTTTTTTTTTAGGAGGTACTGGAAATTGAACCCAGGACCTTGTACATGGGAAGCAGGTGCTCAACTGCTTGAGCTACAACTGCTCCCCACCATTGACTTTTTTTTTAAGATATATTTTTATTTATTTATTTATTTATTTATTTATTTATTTATTTATTTATTTATTTATGCCCCCCTTGCTGCTTGTGCTCGCTGTTCCATTTGCTTTGCGTTTTTCTGTGTCTGCTTGTCTCCCTTTGTTGCATCATCTTGCTGTGCCAGCTCACCACGCCACGCGGGCTGTCAGCTCACCAAGTCCTGTGGGCCAGTTTGCCTTCACCAGGAGGCCCCGGGAATCGAACCCAGGGCCTCCCATATGGTAAACAGCAGCCTAACCAATTGAGCCACAATTGAGCCACAGCCGCTTCCCTGCATGTCCTTTCTGAGCTGGGAAGCCCAGCTGGCTGGCGCTCAAGGCTTAATTAGCTGAAATAACTGCGAGTAATAATCTTTAAAATGATAGTGATTAGAGCTCAGGTCTTGCTGCTTCTGATTATTCAGCCACTCAGCCGCCCAGCATGAGCATCCCCTTGCCAGCCCAGCCATGCCAACAAGGCTGCCAGGCTGAGCTGGGTGCCCCTTTGAAGCCATCCTTCTGCCATCATCTGGGTGACTGTGGAGGTTTGGCTGAACCTGCCGGAGCCAGCTCTGCCTGGGTAAGATAGAGATCATCCGCACCACGCAGACAGGTGAGAGGAGTCAGTGAGCGGCTTCACAAAACCGTAAAACACTCCCAGAGAACAACGATTAGGCGGCTGCACAGATGTCACAAATGGTCACTGGAGCTCACCGCTGAGCTGGAATATGTACTTCGGGCCTCTGAGTGCATTTCCTTCTCTGGAAAATGGGGAAAACTCACTTTTAAAGGTTGTCTTGGAGGATTAAACGAGCCCGTGTATGTACTCAGCAAATACCACTATTCCCTCTTTGGGTTTTCCTTTTTTTTTTTTCCCAGCTGGATCTTTGGCAACTTTCCTAGCGCAGGATGGGAGGGAAGGATTTGAAAGGAGGGTGAAAGGAGAAGCTCTCTCAGAAACATTCCTTCTTCCCAATACTTAGCATGACTTTCTCTCAGGGATGTCTAGCTGGGGCTTGGGAAGTGGAGGATGACAGAAGAGGCAGTGAGTGAGACCTCTGCAAGGACAGGCTGTGCAGTAATATTCTCCCCTCAAAACCCAAGCGAGGGAGAAACTCATGGGAACTCAAGGGTTGCTTTTCCTAATAAAACTATTAGCTTGATAGGAAATGGCCATTTTTCTAGGTCAAAATTTGGTGGACTATAAACAGGACTTGTAATATAAATAAGGCCATTTCATTTTACCTTAATTAATTAATCAACTCCATCTGCATTAAGCAATGTGCTGCTTCTGTGGGGTTATTTAAGGACATGAGAAAAAAAGTGTAAATATTCTGATAATGAGATTTAAATAGCCCTTCAAAACTCCGTAGGAGAAAGGCCAGCAGGCAGAATATAATTCATTGCCAACTAATTTATAAGAAAATAATTGGGGAGGCCTTCGAGGAGGCCGGAGTGCTGCTGCTGCGGCCCCGCGGCGCCCCGCCGGCCCCGGGGTCCCGGCCGGAGCCCGGCCGCGCCCTCGAGCCGCTGCCCGGCCTGGCCGCCTGGTGCGACCGCGTCCGCCGCGACCCTCGTCACTTCTTACACCTGTGCACGCACCTGGATTGCACGCCCGACATCTGGGCGCTGCATGACTGGAGCGCCTGGCTCACGCCCTTCGGGCGACCCGGCGACCGCCGCTTTGACACGGCCTTCTTCCTGTGCTGCCTGCTGGAGGCACCTAACGCCTGCCCGGACTTGACCGAGGTGGTGGACTGCCAGTGGTTATCTCCATCAGAGGCAACTGAAAATTTCATGTCAAAAGAAATTTCGTTGGCACCCCCACAGTTTTATGAAATAAGAAGACTCGAAAACTTTGCCTCTCTCTCTGACCTGCACAAATTTTGTTTGGATCATGCAATAGAAGGGAGGGAAAGATGGCTGCCGATTATATTATTAACTGCTGATGGGGTACTCCAGC
>JAQZBX010107928.1:0-10601 GCA_029593785.1 Cabassous unicinctus
CCCCAGTGTCTTCTTAATATCCTTTATCATTTCCTTCACTTCATTAAGTTGATTCATGATATTTATTTGGACATCCTTGATTAGTTGTTCCACGTTAGGCATCTCCTCCTGTTTTTAGTTTGTTTATTAGACTGGGCCATGTCTTCCTGTTTCTTAGTATGGCTTGTAATTTTTGTTTGTGTCTAGGCATCTGTTTATCTTGATGGGCTTACTCAGATGGTTAGCATCTCTTTCTACTCTAGGGTTTTATTTTGTTTTGTTTTGTGTTAAGGTTCCTCTTTGACACTTGGTTTCACTTATTCTATATCCTTGTAGTTGTCTGTGTTCCCTTGAAAAAATAGTAAGACCATAGTAAAGGAAAGAGAGAAGAAGAGAAAAGGAATATTAGGAATAATAAAAAAGATAGAAAATAAACCATAAAAGAGCCAGAAAAAATAAGTATTAACAGTGAACAATCATAAAAATACAAAGGAGTAAGAATAAAAAAGGTAGAATAAAAAAGAAACAAGAAAATAGAATAAAATAAAAGACTGGAAAGATATGAGAAGAAGGAGAAGAAGAAAAAAAGAAGACCAAACAAGAGAAATGGAATGAAAGAAAAGCAATAGAAGAGGGAAAATGAAAGAAAGAAAAGAAAAAGAGACCCTAAGGAGAAAAACTAAGGAAAAGAAAAATAGGAAACAAATTAAGACAAAAAACAAAAAATAATCCAGGAAGAACAGGCTTCCCTCTTAGGCCCCTAGGAACCACCTCAGGCTGCCGGTTCTTATCAATCAATTACCTGCAGCCTGTCCTCCTCAGGTAAGGTATCTGGTTTTAGAGAGTAAAATAAAAAATAAAGAATGAAAAAAATATAAAATGAAAACCCTAAAACAAAAAAAATCTCAGTCTATATGTTCCCTGTCACAAGGTGCAGGCTGGGTGCCTGACAACCCACTGGATCACTCTCTGAATCCCTTCTCTTAGGAGCGTACTGGGAATCAAATCAGGGACCTATTATATGTGAGGCAGGCATTCTTGCACTGAGCTATACCCACCCCACAGGTTCGGTAGGCTTCTGAAAGCTTATCTGGCTCTCCCGTCCTCTTTGCCCTCAAGAGAGTTGGGCGTCTAACAGTTTGCCAGCTTTTTCTCCTGTCCTCCTTCTCTCCTAGTTCCTGTCTCTCCCAGGGCACTTGGGTGTGACAGCCTGCCTGATCAGATCCCCCTCCCCTCTCCCTGGGGCAGCTTCAGTGCTGGCTGGGGTCTTTTTTGACATTCAAAGGGGGCTCAGCTCATCAAACTCACTGAAAAGAAGCCACTCTCCCATTTGCCAGACCCTTCTCAGGAAGGATGACTTCCTTGCCCCACTCAGTTGGCTACAGTGAGCCAGGGATTTTACCAAGTCTACTTGCCTTCAGGGTGGGGTATATGTGCTGTCGCAGGGGCAAGTAACTCATGGTTTTTATTTGGCCTCTTTGTCTCTCCATCCCTCCTGGATCATAAGCCACACTCTCCTGGTCTGCAGATCCCCAAAGCACCTCCCTCGGATAGCTTTTTGCCCTTCATTTGTTGTTTTTGTGAGAGAGTTGAGCCCTGCCTACCTATTCTGATGCCGTCTTGCCAGAAGTCCAAATTTCTGTGGTTTGTAAGTCACCCAGTTTGTGGAATTTTGTGATGGCAGCCCCAGGAACGTAAGACACAATCTCATGACTTTGCTGAAAGGATTAAATAAGTTACATTCATTATAGCACCATACCTGGCACATAGTAAGCACTTGGTCACTGTTCACCCTTATTTTTATCACTTAAGTAAATTGTGTCCCCAGATAGAGTGAAAGCTCTGTTCTTCTTATGCTCCATAACCAATGGCAGAGTCTTCCACAAGCATGTGCTCAATAACTCTTCTGATTTTTGATGAAGTTATTTCTCAAAGGAAATGTCAGAAAAATGCTTGGAAAAATTATTCCAAAGCAGTTAGGTTTGTAAAGTTGTTTTGTGACTCAAAGAGTCTAAGAAATTCTCACAAAAAGTTCTCTTACAAATATAATCTGAAAACATTTTCTAGGTAAGTACTGTGGGTCATACATTGTACATGATGCTCTGGGGATGTAGCAATGACAAAGATGTGGTCTATTCCTTAAGAGGCTCACAGGGACAGATATATGAACCAAGAGCTGTAATGCAGTGTGAGAAAGGGTGAAAGTGAGTTGGGTGCAAAGGGTCCTGGGGCTATAGGGGTCATAAGGATAGGAAATGCACTTTTAGTTACTTTTTCAGGTTGACTCAGGTCATCTACATTTCTATTTCTGTGTACTGCACGAGTGATTTTGAAAACAAGAATGATGTTAAAATTGAAAATGGAATAAAGTCCCTGGGGAACAGGAGGAGAAGTGGTTTGGGCAGAATATACCGAAGCTGTGTAAAACAAGAAGCACAGATTGAATGAAAATCGTTCATTTCTTTAGGTTTCAGTATAATCTAAAAAAAAATTCCTGAGGACAATGCATTCAATAAGACTTGAGATTTTTCCCTTCTTGCCCTAGAATGTTGCTAATGAAGAAAAGTGCTTCTATCCTCAAAACTCTTTTGTTACAAGAATGTAAAGATGGCATAAAACTGTAGGGTAGCTGGCAGGCCATGCAGAGAAAAGCACAGTCTTGCCTCCAGGCTATTGCTCATGCTGTGACTTTCACCTGTCTGTACCTACTCATCATTCAAATTTCTATCACCTCTGGCAATGTCTTTCAAAGGGAAAGGCAAAATTAAGATGATTTTCTCATTAATGTAAATTTAAAATGTTATTCTCAAGAACACTTTAAGGAGATTAAAAAAAAAATAGGTGTCTTTTACTTCTGGATTTACCAAATTTGAATTCCTGTTTCTATTTGGCCTTGTACAGGTGTGGCTGGTTTCCCGCCATCAGCCTCAATCTTATTTGCTGCTGCGATTCAGATTTGTCTAGGAGTTGGTTGGGAGCCCACGGAGCTCCGCTTGCCTGAGGGACTGAGTCCCAGGAGAAGAGACTGCCTGAAGTACTAATGTGAGTCCATGGCAAAGTCCTTCATGCTGGGAGGGGTTGTTTGTGACCACAGCCTGGAACCTGATCCTCGGACTTCCTCTTCAGGCCAGTCTAATGGTCTTCTACCTGAGCTCTAAGAGAGAAGGCATAGAGATGGAACATGAAAGAATTTCTGCCAACTGGTCACCCAGACAGAACTACTTGAGTCCAAGTGCTTAACAAAGCCTGAGCCCCAGTGGAGGGGAGAGGAGAATCATGGTCACTTTGCCTGAAAGTGGAAGTAGCCCAGTGCATGAAATCCAGCAATCATATTTTATCACCACATAGGCTCCCATAGCAAGGATCACAATGAGACCATGGAGCATGGTAGGGGCAATAGATGGTGGATACTGAGAAGTATTGTGCTACCTTAACACAGCATATGGTCCACAAAACCTGCAATAAGAAGTGAGCATGAGAGGAGGAAATGGTGGGTGCCACGCAGTAGCTGATAGAATTTGGGCATGAGCATATGTGGGTGATACCTGGGAATGCCTAGATGTTGGGGACAACTTCAAGAGATCTGAGTGTTCCACAATGTCAGGTGAAAGCATGGACCAACCGACCATGAGTTACTCAGGGACTTAGAGCTCTAGATAATGAAGGAAATAAGAAGTCTCTTCTAAAATCTCAATCTGATCATGTTCCTCCTCTGCTCAAAACCCTCTGATGGTTCTCATGTACTGAGAGCAAAAGTCAAAATTCTTACAATGACTGTAATACCTTCAGTTTTTGATCTGGCCCCCTCCAGTCATCCCCTCCTCCCATCTCTCTGAATTCATTTCCTGCCCCTTCCCCATTCTCTCAGTCTTCTGGCCATGTGGGCTTCCTAGCTGTTTCTGTAACATTCCACCACATTCCTGCACTTGCTGGTCTTGCAGATAGAAACAGGATTCATTCCTTCATATTTTCAGATATCTCTTCAAATGTCACCTGAAAATTTATCTAAAAATAACATCTCCTTCTTTATTCCTTATCTCCCTGCTTTGCTTTATTTGTTTTCTTAGCACTTATCACCACTTGACTTATTATATACTTATTTGATGATTTACTTATCCTCTGCCTCCCCTTACTAAAATGTAAGCTCCATGAGATTGTTTTAGTCACGTCACCTAGAATGGTGTTGCAGTGTAGTAGGTGCTCAATAAATTTGCTGAGTGACATAAAGTAGGAGTGCCCACTGTCTTGAAGGTATGATTGAAGGCATTTTATGTGCATCATCTCATCCCAGGGAGATATAGTTATACCAGGGAGCCAAGACTCAAACCTTAGAGGGCTCAGACAATTCTTAGGTGGAATGAAATAATCAGTCCACAAGGACAGAGAGTGGCAGGAACTGTGGTAAACTAGAATACATATGCCCAGGCTCAAATAATTGAAATTCAATTTTAGGAAAGGAAAGAAGGAAGGAAGGAAGGCAGGGAGGGAGGGAGGAAGTTTACTCAAAATTTAATTGTGATATTTGACCTCTGTATTTGGTCTCTGAGGTGAAGATACCGAGGATTGTGTAACTTGCCTAAAAACTTATGTATGCTAGCAGTGGAGCTATCATTCAAAAACAGATTTTTCTAGCTCCCAAGTCCTTATTAAGGGGCTTTCTCATTATTCTGTGCAGCCCTACATATCTGAAGAAATGCCTCAAGAAGTGGGCGGCTAAATTGTTGCCAATAGAAGCAACTCTACTTTTTGTTTGTTTGTTTGTTTTATAAAATGGGCTCCATTCATGAGTTCAGATTTTTTACAAAGGACACTATTGCTAGGAAAGTTTTACCTTCATCATTGCTTACCATGGGGGTAAATGTCTACTGTGGTATATAAACATCCACAGATGCTTACAGGTTTTTTTAAACCTTATTTTCTGTTACTTTCAAAGATAGCTTCCCAGAAATAAAATTATTGAGTTAAAGGACATGAATATTTTTATATGGCTTTTGATGTCTATTAGGTAACACTTTTCTGAAAGCATTGCAGTAAACTTTAGTGCTGTCAACAATGTTTTAGGTTGCTAGTTTCACTACACTCTTCATAGCACTGAACAGTAATGTTATTGTAAAAGTTTGCTTACTTAATGACTATAAAATAATACCTTCTTTTCTTTAATTGTTCACAGGGATCAGCAACATTGTATAGCAGTTTTCTTCTTTTTTACCATCCAGTAAACATGTGTGAATAGTTCCTAGGGATTTCAGTTTAATGGTCATTCTG
Source organism: Cabassous unicinctus (assembly GCA_029593785.1). NCBI lineage: Eukaryota > Metazoa > Chordata > Mammalia > Cingulata > Chlamyphoridae > Cabassous > Cabassous unicinctus. The sequence continues at coordinate 5,245 of JAQZBX010107928.1, forward strand.
CTACATTATGCATCCATTCCACACTAACAGTTGAGTAATGATGCTGATAAAAGATCTCTATTTCAAATATGATTGATGATAGTTACTTGTCTGGTATGTCTAAAGTAGGGAGTGAATTAAGATACTATTATTAAAATAACAAAAACATTCCTAAATAATCAATGGGTCAAAGAAGAAATCACAGAGGGAATTAGAAAATACTTTGAATCAATAAAAATGATAACCCAAGATAAAAAATCTTATGGGATGCACCTAAAGCAGTGCTTAGAGGGAAATTTATATCTCTAAATGCATATATTAAATATAAGATATGTTCTTTCAGGATCTATTCCAAGGTATGTCACTACTTCTGGGTGTTGCTATTGGGGTGACAGATGGGAGAAAAATGCACTAAAGTGTACTTTTACAGGATCAGAATTTATTGGTTTTGTCATAGGTATGTTTTCTCACTTGATAGAGACCCAGACAATAGATAACAAAATATGAAACCCCATCCTGGGGAATCCTGATACGTTATCAAATAAAATGGCAAAAATCTCTGTAATGTATGGGAAATGCCTAATAAAAGAAAACTGGCCAATATGCAAAGCCCTCTATCTTAATGCTTGTACTTATCAGCCTTATTCCTGTAAAAATGAAACTGAGCTTAATTATAATTAATGCCTAAGGGTTACTTCCTGAAAACCTTCTTGTTGCTCAAATGTGTCTTCTCTTTGAGCCAAACTCAGCAAATAAACTCACTACCTTCCTTCTGTTGTGGGGCATGACTCAGGGATGACTGAGGGATTATTACCAAACACCAACCAGGGATGCATTTGAAAATAGACCTTGATTAAAAGGGGAAAACATTAAATAAAAAAGAGTTTTTAATGGCTAAGCGATTTCAAAGTGAATCAGGAGGTCATTCTGGAGGTTACGCTTATGCAGGTCACAGGCAGATTTCACTAAAGGCCACAGTAAACAAAATCTCAAACAAAGGTGCTCCTGAAGACTCAAGGGATATCTGGACAGTAAAGGCAAGGCACACATCCTCATGAAATAAGCACCCCTTCGGTGGGCCCTATTTGGGAATATATGATAATCTATTTCCCCATTTCAACAGAGTTAGACTCATTTATAATTTCCCTACTCATGATTCTTCTACTCCTTTTATTTGAACCTATAATTATCACTATACCTGTTAAATGTATGTCCCAGAGACTTAAATCTGTGGGCTGCTCAAATGCCGGTTGAGTCCTGAATCACAGCAGAGTTGTGGCCAACACCTACTGTCCGGTTCCTCAGACTTGCCCAGGACAACTAATAAAATACTAATGATGGACAAGTCCCATCCCACTAAACAAGGAGCATGTACAACTGCAAGCAAGCCAGTTCTTTCCACCTCCCCATGATATCTAAGCCCCTTCTCAGTCTGCAGCAGTCAAAGTGGACATCATTCCTCAAGATTGAGGAATGAACAAACATAAGGAGGGGGTAACCTTCAACCAATGTAGATGTCTTGTTATTGTAGTTATTATCATGTGGTAATGGAAGAACTTGTAGCATTGATATAAAGATAGTGGTTACCAGAGGTTCAGAGGGGAGGCAGGGATGGATAGGTGGAACACAGGGCATTTTTAGGGCATTGGAATTGTTCTGTATGAGACTGCAATGATGGATACATGACATTACACATTTTTCAAAGCCTATAAAACTGTACAGCACAACGTGTAAACCATAAACTATAGACCTTGAGCAATGCTTCAATATTGGTTCATGAATTGTAACAAATATACCACAGTAATATAAAATGTTAATAATAGGGGAAAAAGTGTCTGTAGGTGTGTGGGGAGTTTATATGGGAATCCCCTATACATTTTATGTAACTTTTCTGTAATTTACAACTTCTCTAAAAGTTTATTATGAATTCAAAAAATTGAAGCAGAAGGAAGGAAATAATAAAGATCAGAGCAGAACTAAATGTTATAATGATAGCGAAATAATAAAGGAAATCAACAGGGCAATAAGTTGTTTTTATGGAAAGAGTAACAAAACTGACAAGCCTTTAGCTAGACTGACTGCAAAGAAAGAGAAAAGACTCACATTACAAATCAGGGAGGAAAGAAGAAGCATTACCACTGACCTTACAGAAATTGAAAAAAAAAATTATAAGAGAACAAAATGTACAACTGCATGTCAGAAATTTAGATAATGTAGATGAAATGGGCAAATTCCTGGAAAACACAAACTACTGAAACTGACTCAAGAAGAAATAGACCATCTGAATAGATATAACAAGGAAAGGGTTAGATTAGTAGTAAGAAAAAAAACAAAACAAAACAGATAGCTTCACAGATGACATCTACCAAACAATTAAAGAAGAATTAATACCAATCCTTCACAAACTATTCCAAAGAATAGAAAGGGAGATAACACTTCTCAACTTACAAAAATACACAACCCATAAAATTACACAAGGACATGACAAGAAAAGAAAACTACAAACTGATATTCCTTATGAATATAACAAAACACTAGCAAACCAAACTGAGCACTATATTAAAAAAAAAAGATTATATATTATGACTAAGAGAGATTTAGCCCAGAAATGCAATACTGGTTTAACATCTGAAAATCAATCAATACATCATGATATATTAATAGAATAAAGGACAAACACCACATGATCATCTCAATAGACACAGAAAAAGCATCTGACAAAATCCAATACCTTTTTATGATTAAAAAAAGACATGTAACAAACTAGGATTACAAGAAGTCCACAGCTAACAACAACATAATGGTGAAAAACTGAAAGCTTTCCCTCTAAGATTAGGAACAAGACAAGGTTTCCTCTCTTACCATTTCTATTCAACATTGTTCTAACCAGGGTAATTGGGCAAGAAAAAGAAATAAAAGGCATCCAGATTGGGAAGTAAGAATTAAGACTATCTTTAATGGCAGATGGCATGATTTTATACAGGGAGAATCCTAAGTAATCCACAAAAAAACTATGAAAACTAAGAAATGATGTCAGCAAGGTGAAAGAGTACAGGATCTATCCTCAAAAATCAATTGTATTTGTATATACTAGCAATGAACACCCCCAAATGAAATTAAGAAAACAATTGGACATTATCAAAGTTAAAAAACTTTTGTTTTTCAAAGGACACCATCAAGAACATGAACAGACAACCCAGAAATTGGGAGAAAATATTTTAAAATTATGTATTTGATAAGGGACTTATTTCCAGAATTTGTAGAGAACTCTCACAACTCAACAATAAAGAGACAAATAGCCCATTCAAAATTGGGCAGAGAATCTAAATAAACATTTATATATATATATATACACAAATGGTTAATAAGCACAAGAAAAGATGCTCAACATCACCAGTCATTAGGGAATATAGATCAAAACTACAAGTTACTACTTCACACCCACAAGGACAGCAAAAATTAAAAACAAAACAAAACAAACATGTAATAAGAGTTATCAAAGATGTGGAAAAAATGTTAAAACTAGAGTTACCACATGACCTAGCAATTCTTTTAGGTTTATACTCAAGAGAAATGGTAACTTATGTTCACATGAAAACTTGTATGTGAAAGTTCATAGAGGCATTATTCATAATATCCCAACAGTAGAAACAGCCCATCTGTCTATCAACTGATAAATGAATAAACAAAATAATCGTCAGCAATAAAAAGGAATGAAGTACTGTTTGATGCTACAACGCAGATGAACCTTGAAAACATGCTAAATGAAAGAATGCAGTAAGAAAAGACCATAAATTTTATGATTCCATTTATATGAAATGTCCAGTAAAGGCAAATTCATAGAGATGGAAAGTAGGTTGGAGGTTTCCGGGGACAGAGAAGGGAAAATGGAGGTGACTGCTAATGGGTACAGGGTTTTTTTGGAGGCCATGAAAAGTTCTAAAGTAGATAGTGGTGATGGCTGCACCAATGCTGTGAGCACACTAAAACCCACCGAATTGTACAATTCAGGGTGAATTTTATGGTATATGAGTTATTTCTCAATAAAACTTATTTTAAAAAGTTACAATGACCAAGTTAAATATATATATATATGTGTGTGTGTTTTTGAACAGTGTCAACATTGGAATCCTGGACTCCTAACATTATGTATGAATCTTAAAAGTCTTCTAGGAAAATGATATTTGTTTTGTTTGAATTACCGCCTAGAAAATGGTTACATATCTGTTAGCCTCATATCAATAACCAGGAATTATTGCTGTTTCTTTTCTTTCCATGTTAGGTAATAATAATAGCTGCAATTATGATTATATTTTTATGTTCTATTATATGTTATTATCCCTTTTATGAACCAAGCATTGTACTGAGAGCTTTTGTCTCTGTCATAAGTTCATTATGAGGATTATTACTGGCTCCAATTTTCAGAAACAAAACGGAGACCTAGGAAGAAAAGAGACTTTCCCAAATTAAATAGCTCATAAAAGGAAGACCTGAGATCTGACTCCACGGCCCACTTTTTTTTTTAAAGCAGTTTATTTTTTTCTGTCAGTATATGGTTTTGAAATATTATTATTTTTACATTAGAAATTTTACAGGATTAAAGATAATTCATGGAAAAGTATAATGTTCACATCTACTCTGCTATTGTTGATTCTTTGTATTTGTGTGGTACTTTTTTTTAATATATTTTAAAAGATGCTTAGATTACATATATGTTACACAAAAATTACAGGTATTTCCATGTTCCCCACTTCCCACACCTCCCATAACATCCCACATAAACATCTTTCATTAGTGTGGCTCATCACCTGCAATGGATATACACATCCTGGGGCTTTGCCACTAAGCATGGACCATAGTTCACATTGTAGACCACACCCTCTCCCACACAGTTCTGCATGGTATATGCTGATGTAAAATGGCCTATATCTGTCGTTGTAATGTCACTCAGGATAATTCCCAAGTCCTGAAAAAGCCCCTGTATTACAACTGCTTTTCCCTTCCCTGCCCTGAAAGCATCCAGTGGCCACAGGCTCCAAATCACTCTTGTAATTTCTTCCATTGCTTGAATCACAATATGTCTACAACAGAATAGCATTAAGTCCACTCTAGTCCATAGCTCTTCCCCCAATCCTGAGGAGTCTGGGATGGTCATGTCCACTACACCTCCAAGTGAGATGGGGCCCATATCCCATGGATATGATGGATGGGATTATCCTGCCTGCAGCTGCAGGCTCTCTCCATTCCCTGGGATGGCCGTTGTCCATCATCGTCTCCTCACCAGGTGACCTGGTTGAGTCCATTGAGCTGTAGAGTAGGAGTTGCAGCTCCACCGAGGTTCCAGGCACAGTGGGCACATGGGCAGGCCAAAGACTCCA
>JAQZBX010107929.1:0-10601 GCA_029593785.1 Cabassous unicinctus
ATATATATATATATATAATGAATACACATTATGGACTTCAGACAAAGTAGTCTTCAACAAAAGTAATACATTTTTCATAAAGAAGGATATTACATATTACATAAGTGGAAATTTCTGCAAAAGACATAAAATTCCTAACTGATGGAATCTAAAACAGCAATAGACAAGTCCAATAATATATTTGGAGATTTCATCACTTCAATATCTGTGATGATAGAAACGTTCATAGAAATTAGGTATGTATATAGATGTCTTGAATAGTGCTATCAAAATATTGCTGCATTTCAATCTATAGAACATTGCACTGATTTAAAACAGAATACACAACTCTCCCTTACCAGAATAGACCATGGGTGCCATGATGTCTAGATTCAGTGTGAGGTCCTGGATTGGATTTTGGAATCAATAAAGAATATTAGGGTATAATGGCTAAAATTTTAATAATGTCTGCAATGTATTAATCACTACCAATGTAAATTTCTTGGTTACAGAAAATGTTATTGATATGTAAGATGTCACATTATGTAAAATTAGAGAAATGTTATATGTGAGCATCTATTTTTTTGTAAATTTGAAATTATTCTAAATTAAAAATTGTAAAAGATAAATACCAACAGAAATGTAAAAATCACCAGAACATAAGGAATAGATTTTTGGGATGGATATTATCATAGTCATGATTATAACTTTAAAGGTATATTGTCAAGTAGATACCTGGACAAGTGAAAGTGTATATGCTTATATCAGCAGTATCAGTCAAGATGCCAAGAATAAGTACACTAGATTGGAGTGTTGTTTATCATGGGTTTTAATTATCTTATATAATAGGTGAATGTGACATTATAATTAGGATTTCCTTTACCAATAGTGAGCATGAGAGCATGATGGCTTTAGTAAATTTGTACCAATATTTCATTAATAGCATAATGATATTTTATTCTTCCTGACTATTTTTACAAAGAAATATAGTGGTGTTGTTTAGGTAGTTCCTTTATCTGCCTTAGGCATTACAACATTATCATTTACAATATCTCTATGATTTTTCTGCTATCTTTTAGCACATTAAACATTTAGATTTTAAGTTGTCAGAATGGATTATACTGTATGTTCAGTTATCAAAATCACACACCAACAAACACACACAATGATTCATCAAAATGCTCATGAAAAATTAAGTAATACTCACACACATGACATACACATTCTTGGAATACTATTCTAAATAACTTGTTCACTTGAATTTTCTTGGGTTTTTAGTGTGAGATAGTATCAAATTGATGTTCTTCTATGTGCATTTCTGTCTTGATTATAAATGCTATTTTTCCTAAAAATAATTATTAATTTAAAATGGTAATCAGTTCTTGACTTTTTTTCATTTATTTTCCCAATTATGCCAATAGTATACCACTTTACTTTCAGTGACTTATTAATGAGTTTCACAAATGCTGACACAAGCCTTCAGTTTTATAATTTTCAATGTTTGCACAATTTAAGACATTTCATTACATTGATTTGAGCTTTGGCTTGAAGTTAATAAGTAATTTATAGATGGAATTGTGATATGTAGATGTTAAATAAAAATTGTAGAATTTCTTTGGTTTTAAAGAACACTAAATACCTCAGAATTTCTAGAAATATTGACTGAAATTAATATAGGTTTCCTAGGATTCATTCATTCCTGTGACCTTCTAGGGAGATTCTCAGGATGGGCAAGAACCAGCCCTTACTGCAGCTCTGCAGGGGAGTTTGAGTCTGGCCTCAGGATGACTCCCCCTCACTGTCACTCACACAGTAATACATGGCTTTGTCCTCAGCTTTCAGGTTGGTCATTTCAAGAGAGGCTGTGCTCATAATGTTGTCCCTAGGAATTGTGAATCATCCCTAAATTGAAGGAGCATACACTGATTGTTTCTAATTGGATGATTTACTAATGCCACCCACCCTTTCCCCTGTCCTGGATCCTGAGAGACACAGTTCATTACATAAAAATATGAATCCTGGGGCTTTGGAGGAGAGGCTCAGAGGACCACCAGGCTGTCTCCCATAAGCCCCCAACTCCATCAGCTGAGCATGTCATAGGACACTTGCAGACACAGAGAAGTGAGGACAACTCATGTAGAGCAGTCACAGCTGAGCCTGATGCAGGAGGGATGTTACCTTTGGCAGTGATGTGGAGGGAAGCCCAGATCTGTGCAGACCCCATGGAGGTGGTTCACTGAGGAAAGGAACAGATATGGGCTGAGCTCCTCCACAGGTAGTACAGGGACAGGTGAACTGCTTAACATGAGCAGGGACAGGGGCCAAATTTGCATCTCTTCTCCCTGTGGACACATTTGAGCTGCACAGCAGGGCTCCTGGAAGGAAATAGAGATGGAAAGGACAGATCCATGGCAGAAGTAAGAATGAAAGATATCTCCTTAGGACAAGACAGAAGGATGCTTGGAGGAAGTGGGGCAGAGTGAATGCAACATTTCAATGTTTGAAGAGAAATGTGCCTTGGCCCAGGATTCATTGAGAGCAGGGGCACTGGACAAGCCCTTGAGAAGAGTTGGCTGCCAATCCAGCATACCAGGCAGTCAAAGAATATATACTCATGTGACTCACAGACCTTGAAATCTAATGGGCTTTTCCCTGATGAGTTTCAGACTTGACTGGAGCCTATAACCTCTGTTTGACTTCCAATTTATCCCTTCTAGAATGACAATATCTATCCTATGCTGGTCCCACCATCACATTTAGAAAACTAATATATTTTTTCCTAGTTTTTCTTAGGTCAAAAGAGGCAGAGAAATTTTCCCTAGATTGGAACACACTCAATTGATTTTGATGGCACAGAGTAGGTACTGAAATAACTTAAGGCTTTCATAAAATTTGGACAAGGTAATCCATTTTTCAAGTAGGAAAAACATGTCCATGGAGTTCAGGGGGCAGAATTTGCTGTAGTTATTTATTTTCTGACCAAAGACATACCTTAATATTAATCTGTGTTCCTGTGCGTGTGAACCTATTTTTTTTAAGGATTTATTTATTTCTTTATTTGCTTTTATCCATTTTTACCCCTCCCCCCATTTTTGCTGTTTCTGTGTCCATTCGCTGGGCAACTCTCTGTGTCTGTTTCCTGCCTTCTCTTCTCATCCTTCTCTTCCTGTTTTCATTGGGATTCAATCCTCAGAACCTCTGATGTGGGAGAGAGGAGTCCTATCACCTGTACCACCTTAGTTCCTGTTTTTTTGGCAGGTCTCATCTTGGCTCTCCTTTGTGTCACTCTCCTGTTACATCATCATCTTGCTGCATGGCTCATGGGGACTGACAGTGCACCCACACATGTGGTCGTGTAGCCCATGTTCCTTCTATATTTTCCTTTTTTTAATTTTTACTGGAGGTCCCGGTGATCAAACCCAGGTCCCTCCATATGGGAGACAGATGAACAACCATTTAAGCCACATCCATCCACCTGCTATATCACATATGTCTCCCCGATATATCTCTTAAAGTTGACCAAAGATACCTAGATTTACAGACTTTTCCCATACAGGATGGTCATATAATAAATCAGGCTTAGTTTATCACCAGCATTCTAAAAACCAGACCTAGGGAGAAAAACTAGGTCTGGGGACACATGCATGGTTTCTAATATAGAGAATGTTTATCCTACCCTGATTATCACAAAATCAGGACAGTGAGAATATTCACAGTGAACCTATTTTTAAATGGGGCCCTTTGAAGATGTATTATTAGTTAAGATGTGAACTCATATTTCAGAATATGTCCTTCTAAGATATAATTAATGGGAGGGCAAACTGAATGAGGTTAACCATTAATCTTTATGTCCGAAGGCCTTTTTAAGAGCACAACTTTAGACTCAAAGAGAGGAGTGAGAAGTTGGAAGTCAGGAGAAAATGGAGAAATTGTAAGGGGAGGCAGAGATACAAGCCAATGAACCACAAGGATTGTTGCAATTCAGCAACATAATGCTAGATATGTTTGGAAGAAAGCATATTCTTTCTGCTGCTTTAATTTTGGATTTCTAGCCTTTGAAATATGTATGTTGATACATTCCTCATGAAGCCAACTAGTGTGTGTTATTTGCAATAATACCATAGCAAATTAAAACAATGCCCCCTATAATCTTAGGATAGAATTTCCAAATATGAAATGAAAGAGAAACAGGCATGCCTCATCTGATCTTTAGAAATATTATCTTGCATTCATTCCCAATTGTCATAACACCAATTTCCCTGAAATATTCCATAGTGGCATGGACTCTCTAAACTGATGACTAATAAATTAACATTAAATTGATTATGCTATAGCAAACTGGCTTTAAAAAATGAGGCCCAGAGACCATATCTGAGTTAGAAATTTTAATATAGCCCAATATTTTTAAAAAGGTGCCTTTGAACACCAAAATGTGCTATATAAGACTTAGAGAAATGTTGATTATCCACAGTGCTTCTCCATTTGGCAGCCATATCTGGTCTGCTCTTAAATTTGGATACAATTATGATACCTTAAGTTAGAATATTATAGTCATAATTCTGTGATTATACACATTATGATCCCCACAATCAATCTTCTTGACATCACTGAATCTATTCAATAAGAAAATGAAAAATATTTTATTTATATCTATTTTGATAATATATTCTCTTTATTATACATTTCAACAACCTGTCACTTTCAACATAATGAATTTATGGAATAAGACATGCTGAATTTATCAGCCAATATAAAATTTAAAAAATCATGAATTATTTGTAAAACATTTGTATTTTAATTTTAAAATATTTTTAATAAACACAGCTCTAAATCATAAAGAGTGAACCCTGATATAAACTATGGACTATATGTAACAGTAAAATCATAAAAATATTGTTTCATCAATAGCAACAAAAGTAAGACATCAATGCATAGGGTTAATAATAGTTAAAAGTATGTTTGTATGTGGGGGGTGTATATGGGAACTTTGTACTTTCTGAATGCTTTAGATATAAACCTATGACTGAACTATTAAATATATAATATTTTATCATTATGCTTGAACAAATATACTTAGAAAAAAGGGGATGAAATTAGATCTAAAAATTGACTGCTAAATATTCTTAATATATCCAGAGGAAACTCAGTGTTTACTTGTGTTGCACCTCTTTATGGTTTTATTTCCTCATGATAAATCAATAGAAACTAAGTTATTTTAGTTATTCATTCATTTAGTTACAGCAGCTGCCCTTTTTTTCTGTTCACTTGAGAGTTCCACTAACAGGCCCCACAAGATGGATGTTTCCACCTCCATCTACTAGAATGGTATCGGGGACTGGCTTATGGAATGACAGTTTTTCACTTAAAAGCCTCACATGAGAAGATTTCTGTAGTTTGTCCCTTTAATACAAATGCTACAAGATCATACCAGGCAAAGGCATGATTTCAAGGGCAGACCCTTGTCCACCTGCACTTGAAGATAAAATCAGCAAGATCAGATGAGCCAAATTTTTCCCCCAGAGAAGGACACCTACATCATTTGACAAAGTGTCCACTCAAATTGCTGAGTCTCTCCTTTATGCTGCTCACCTCAGGACCCTCAAAGCATCCCCAACCATGATGGTTCTGCTTTATGATTTCTTAAAATGAATAAAGAAGGAAATACTTTGGTATGGTTTTTATATATGGCAAAACATTTTCATATTTCAAAATTTTTGAAATAAAAAGTGCATATCCTTACAAAACAAAATGAAAGACTTAGTGAACAGTAGTTAAATTTGACCATGAATTGTCCTCTATTTCCTGGCTAATGAATGCTAAACAACATGTCCCCATCACCCTCCACCATCCAATTTGGAAGACATCACATCTGCATACCCATAGAATACAGCAGTGTTTCTCCCACAGTTAAGTCAGTATTTCCTCCTTGAAATGAACACAAATGTGTCTACATGTAGTGGTGGTAGTTATGTAAAAATGGCAATCTCTCAATGAGAAAGACAATTTTGAAAATTTCCACAAAACTCTCCAAGTATAAACACTTTCAGGTTTAAGGAGAATTTGTAAAGCACATGTGGTTTTGAATTATTATGCAAGACATGAAAGTTGCTTCTTCCTGACATTGTTGTGATTGAAGAAAAAAGGGAATTATTTTTTCTTTTAGAGTATTGAGGAGAAATAAATGAATGAGGATAGTCATGGAGAGGGAATGGAAAAAACAGACTTCTTAGACATATGGCCATTTGGGAGAAGTCACATCATGCAGCTGTTATTCTGCTTCCTGTGTTTTGTTGTTATCATGTGCTGCAACAAGGACTCAGCTCACAAAGAAAGCCCTGGTTGTGTCTTCCAGATCTCACAGCACACTGGCAACCAATAATGAGCTCACTGGAGGAATTGGAGGTGATTTGACAGTTTGAGCAGCACAAGAGTTCAGCATGATATTTACATCCCATTTTGACCTAATGATCATTATGTGCATGGATACAAATGCCTATTTGTATAACTCACATAACTCCACACACAGAGAGTAGAGGAGAAGGTCACAGTCAGTGGTAGGTAAGGATGTCCCCTCAACCTTTCACAGGTAGGAGATGCAGCCTGAGCCACAAACTGTCTTCCAGGTAATGGGCTTGAGCACTGGGATTTAGACCACAAGAACCACAACATCCATTGACAGGGAGACAAAGGTGCAAAGAGAAATGTTAAAATAAACATTAGGGATGTGTCCAATGTACTGGAGAGTAGATACACATCCCAAGGAACAGAGTGTGTCTATAACTGAAGGCAGGATAGTTCCACCCATCTGCCCTGTGGGATATAAGCTCCCTCGCAATTAGAAGCAGAGAGGGCATCACTATCCCAAAGTCCTCAAGATTGGGGAATGAACAATGAACTAAAGTAAACTTATTGTTATCCTATTATAGACTTATTCTAGCAATGGATGAACTCATCACTGATGTGGGGGCAGTGGTCACAAGAGGTTCTGAGGGATGTGAGAGGGAAGAATAGGTTTAAATGGGGCATTTATGGGACATGGGAATTGTCCTGCATGGCATTGCCATGATGGATATAGGTCACTATACATTTTGTCATACCTATAAAATTGTGTGAGACAGAGTGTAAATTATAATATAAGCTATAGTCCATAGTTAGTAGCAATGCTTCTAAATGTGTTCATGAATTATAACAAATTTAGCACACTAATGAAAGATGTTAATATGGGAAAGTGTGGGAGAAGAGGGGGTGTGGTATATGAGACTCTCCTTTATTTTTATGTAACATTTATTTAATCTAAAGCTTCCTTAAAAATAAGAAAAAATATTTAAAAAGTCATCTGATGTTGAGTGCATGGGAAATTGTTTCAGTACCAGAAACAAGGCAGTGCTTTCTATTACCAGCTCCTCCTGAAGAACTGTAAATATGATCCAGCTTTCTTTCCTCATACCACCCATGTCAAGCAGATGACAGACAGCATATTCTTTTCACCCCATGTACTGGTTGAAGGGAGTGGAATATTGAGGCTCTGGACATCAGTGTTTCAGGGCTAATAGGAGCTGCCCTGTGATTGGGGAATCACAAACTGTTTCTCTTGCCCCCAAAAAGAAAGAAATCAGAGGCTAGGCTGGATGTCTGGCTGGATCTGACCCTGTGAGCTCCCTCTTGATTCCCATGGCAGGTCCATTCCTTAGAGGATCAGCCATTCAATGGAGCTGAATGGATTATCAGGGAGGCACTGTCTGGAAGTCTTGGAACTGGGGCAGCATCCAGCTTCCTCCCATCCATGCTGCACATCTCACAGACAAGAGATCCTCCTCTCCCTCCAGTCTTCCTCCCTTTTTACTCTCCTGAGCTGTCTGCTTCATGTTCTAAGACTAATTGGAATCTCATTCTAGATATCCTAGACAGCATAACCTCTGAATAGGGGCATTTGTTGCAATGTGAGAACTTCCTAGGGCAGAACAGCAATTTCTGCTGAGTGTCCAGGTGAGGGCCTGATGGGGACTACAAGGAGTTCTCTAATCTGAAGTTAGCAGCAAAATAACCCCATCAAGCCTGGTGCTGTGATGGAGCTCATGGTCAATGTCAAGTATATTTGTCTCCATCCAAAGGGAGCTAATGTAGATGGATATGGCCACTGTGGAAGCCATCACTGAAGCTCCCCTGGTGCCAGCCTCATGCCTCTTCCTGCTTTTTAAAGAGAGAACAGTGAGCCCTGGCAGCACCTGATTGCCATCCTGCAAGTACTGGCTCATGACCACAGGGTTGCAGCTTTCAGGTAGGTGCCAGCTACCTTTGTTCCCATGGTGTATTGGGTCATTATATTCAAGGGGAAATTATTTTAACTCCACCCCAACTAAAGCTAAGTAAATTAAGATCTTGAGGGGTCGGTGTGTTGCATGTAACCAAGAGTTACATGATAATGAAGGAATTGCTCAAAGGGGAGCCATGGTATAAAGAACATATCTTGAAGCACTATTATAATGATACTTTATACATTATGTGTGTGTATGCATGTGTGTCTGTGCAATTTGCTGCTTGCAAATTCCCTCAAAATTCGTAACTTAAAACCCAAAAAATATATCTCAGTTTCTGTTGATCAGGAGTGTGTGAATTGTTTAGCCAGATCATCTGCTCAGGTTTCACAAGGCTTCATCAATGTGTCATCAAGGATTCATTAAATCTGAGGGCTGACTGGGGATGGTTCAGATTGTTGGCAAAAATTCATGTCCTGGGGCCAGTAGGATTAATATATAATTGCTTCAACTTCATCCCTAGGTGACCATCAATACATCAAAGATAAATTAAGAGGTTCTTCCCAAACTGACAGGATCCCAGAATGAGAAAAGTGACTTGGGCTGCCCTAGGAGAAGAAGGCTTGAGTCCTGACAGTAACCCTTCCTCACCTCCCCCTGCCCCTCACTGCCTTCCCTCCACTGTAGCCTGGAGATCCCTGTCCTCATCCAATAAGTGTGAGAGCTGGGTACATTGCAGAGAACCCTCAGGATATTCTCAAGAACATTTAATTAAATTGTGCATGAATCAGCATTTTCAAATAGTTTATGTATCTACTTCTCATCAATATATTCACAAAGTTTTAGGGAAGATAAATAAAATTGAATGCACTAACATTCTTTTTGTAAAGAAAATTTCTCACCTAAATGACAGCTTTGGAATGACTTCTCATTTTGGAATGAAAGTAGGTGTTTTAGTCAGCCAAAGCTGTGTTGATGCAAAATACCAGACATCTGTTGGTTTTTATAAAAGGTAAATAATTGGGAGAGAAGCTTAGTTACCAAGCCATAAAGCATAAGTTACTTCCCTCACCAATGTCTGTTGTCACATTTTGGAGCAAGATGGCAGCTGATGCTCAGCCTTCCTCTTCCTCTTAAGGCTCTCTGGTGCCAGCTTCTTAGAATATCAGCTGCTGGCTATAGGTTCTATAGTCTTTTTCTCTCTACCCGGGGCTCAATTCTCTCTCAGCTCATGCTTGCTTCCCTACACAAGGTCAGCTCTAGACTATGAAGCTCTCTAGGCTTTGCTTCTCTCTACAAGGCCAGCTGTAGGCTATCAGGTGAATGGCTCTGTTCTCTCCCCAGGGCTTCTGCCATGTCTAAAAGCCGTCTCTATTCCTCTATATTGTTCTCCTGTATGTTCACTTCCCTGGCTCCAGCTCAAAACTCAGCATCAGAACTCCAACTCTGTTCTTTGTCATGTCTTTTATTTGTAAGTCCCTACCCACCAAGGTGCAGGGACTTAATGCCCTACTGACATGTTCCAATAAAAAGCCTAATCATGATTTAATCATGTCCAGAGGAACATACCTGTTTACCAGCATAATCCAATATCTGTTTTTGGAATTGATAAATAATGCCAAAATTCTGCACTCCATCCTCTGAATTCCAAAAATACTTCACAATATTCAGAAAACCTTAAATCAGTAACAACACAAGTCCAAAATCATATCATAATCAGCTTAAAGAAATACAGATTGTCTTGGGGCAAAGTCCCATCTGCTGTAGACCACTGAAACTTACAAAACCATTTATCTGCTTCCAGTGCACAAATGGACAAAGGATAAACATTTCCATTACAATAAGGAGAAAGTGCGAGGGAAACATGAGTCATGAGTCCTCTTCAGTTCAGTAAACATACAGGGCATCCTCCATTCGATTTCAATGTCTGAGAGTTATTCTTAACATTATGGTTTCTTCTCCTTGAGTTTTCACGGGGACTTACCCTTTCCACAGGATTGACCAATGGCCATTTTCTTGGGTCCACCCTCATCAAACATCTGGGTGCCAACCAAGCTCTAGAACTCACCATCCAAGAGCATTTGGAGAGATTGTTACACTTTAACCAATCTTTGGATTAGAGACTTAACTCCCCTAGTACAGTGAGGTGAAGGCAATATCCTCCCTAACCTTTGGCATACAGGCTCAACCCACTCAGAGCAGCAAGTTGACCACCTGGCCTTCCCTAATCCATGGGGACAGGCACACCCCTCTCAGATATATGGGGTGCTGACATCAACTGCCGTAATCCTTAAGGAATGTGCTCCACCTTTTCTGTACCCTGGGGCAGCAAAAGTCTCCCCAAACATCAGGTGGAACATGCACCCT
>JAQZBX010107930.1:0-10600 GCA_029593785.1 Cabassous unicinctus
GCTACTTAGCTCGCGTCTTTTCCCAGGATTGGGAGTCTTGTTTTGATTTTCAGTTTGCCTTGCCTTCCGTCTTTTTTCGTCCGTGCTGCCTCTTGCATTACCCTTTATGTTCCTGTGGCAGCTCTTCAGCGGTGTTTTGTCTACCAGAACGTTATTTAAAACAAGTCTTTTATCACATATTCATTCTATTAATACATACTGAGCCTCTATTTCGTGCCAGACACTGTACTAAGCGCTAAGTAAAAGATACAGATATTTGTATATATATGAGATATAAAGACATATTTCATATATATATAAAGATAATCATCGGGAGTCAGAAAAGTCTTTTCAAGGGTTTTTCAACTTTATTGATTAGATTGAGTGGGCTCTTTCTCCTAGAATTCTTTAGAATGGCGTTCTGCAAACTTTACCCAGAATTGAGAATCATCAGACTTGCTCTTTAAAAACGCAAAATCTCAAGCCCTACATGTGCCCCCTACCCCAATTTAAGTTGCTGGAGTCCAGGAATCTTCGTTTTAAGCAACTGCCCCGCCACCACCATCCCCCCGCAAAGTGTTCTCAGTGGGAGAAATGTTGGTTTGATACCTCACTGACTGTTGAAATCTAATCCTTCCCAGGTTATCTCCTCAGGCATATTGCTTAGGGAAAGTATCTAGTCATTCATTCCACAAGTATTTATCAAGCCCATATTAGACGGTGCTTGGACTGACTAGATTTACTGACTAGACATGTTGGTCTAGAATTTAGGGCTGGTCTAGATTTTAGGGCTATAGCTATGAATAAGACAAACAGTTCCTATCCTTGTGGAGCTCAGTAAAATATTGTAGGGACAATAAAATAATAAGATAATTTCAAACTTTAATGAAAATAAGCAGTGGAAGGTGGGGAAATAACTTTAGATTGGGTGGTTAGGAAAAAAACTCTCTGAGGAGAAGACATCTAAGCTAAGACCTTAATTACAAGAAGAAGCCACCCATATGAACATGTTTAGGAAGAACCTTCTAGGCAGGAATAACAGCAGGTGCAGTGGTTCTTTGTTGGCGGGATCATTTTGCATTAGAGAAATTAAAAGGTCCCCGGAGCTGGAGCTCAGAAAGCCAAGGCGAGAACAGTAGCTGATGGGGAGTGAGGCAAGGACCCGGCAAGGCAGGACCTCGTAAACCATGTAAGGAAGTTAGTCTCGACCATGAGACGAGGAAACAAACCAGACTCAATTTTCATGATCGTGCTTCTGTTCCCATGCTCTTATTTCAGTAATTTTTCTCTTTCTAATGATACCTAATCATTCCTCTTTATCTTTGTTTTACCTATCATTTTCATTATCTTTTAAAAATACAGCCAACTACCCATATTTTCTCAGAAGTGGGCAGTTATCATAAATTACATGCAGTATTCAAAAAATCCTTACTGTAGAAGTCAGTCACAGCCAGGATTCTTATAGGGGAATACTCCTCTGTTGTGTCATTAGAAATCCTATAATTGTTGTGGGAGCGGGTGGAATTGACAGACTGGCTTTTGACACATTTACATCAATATCTGTGCAAGTCTGCCTGGAAGATAGGCTGTTAAGGGAAGCTAAAGTCTGTAGATATCCAGCTTGATCTTTGTTTAGAAATCATGCTTGCTTGCTTTTTTTGTTATATATTTAAAAAGAGAGAGAGAGAGAGATGCTTATCGGTGTCCCCAAATGAGGTAGCAGACTTTGAGATCAGCTGTCACAGTTGGTGCACAGCTTCTGCTCTGAGGAAAGAATAAAAGGGCTCAGAATTCCCCTTCCCTATGCAACATCTTTAATACTGCCACTATTTATACTCATGAAGATTATTGCCCTTGCCTATTATGGAGGGAGCCAAAACAGATTTGGAGCTCAACACCTTTTGGACAATTGACTCTCTCCTTCAGGCATGGGGCAGGAAAAGTGCAAATAATGGCTTTATGTTATTGGTGACTCTAAAGAATCAAGAGACTATAATCCTCAATTATCCTCAGCTCTTGCTGTGTCCTCTGGACCCATAAATCCAGCTGTTTATTCAATATCTCCACTTGGAATCTAATGGTTATCTTAAATTTCCAGGTTCCAAATAGAATTCTTGAGCTTTGCTCTGCCCTACCCACAGTCTTCTCCCAGGTCACAGCGACTCCATCCTTTGAGTTGCTTGGAAAAAACCTTGGTATCATCTTTGATTCTTCTCTTTCACTTACACTCCACATCTAATCCATCAGGAAATCCTGTGGGCTATCTCTCAAATATATATCCAGATGGTGGTGATGGTAGCACAACATTGTGAATGTAATGAATACCACTGAATTGTATATTTGAAAGTGGTTAAAATGGGCAATTTTATATTGTATACATGTTACCACAATAAAAATTAAAACAAACCAAAAACCACCCATAGACCCATACATAGCAAAGAGTAAACTCTAATGTAAACTATGGACTTTAATTAATAATATAATTCTAATAATACTAATTTATCAATTGTAAAACCACACTAATGCAAAATGTTAATACTAGAGAACACTGGGGCGGGGGTGGGGGTAGTATGGGAACTCTGTACTTTGTGTGTAATTTTTCTGTAAACCTACAACTTCTCTAAAATATAAAGTTTTGAAAAAATTATATCCAGAATCTGACCACTTCCGACTCCGCCACCTTGGTCCACCATCATTTCTTACTGGCATTATCACACAGCAGTCTCCTAATCGGTCGCCTGTTTCCGCCCTACCCTCCCTAGACTACATTTTCAGCACAGAAGCCAGATTGATCCTGGTAGAAAACTAAATGAGAACACAGCCTGCCTCTGCTCAGCACCTTCCAGCAGGCCCATTTCTGTAAGAGTACAAGCCATACACCTTACAGTGGCCCCGAAGGTCCTCCACAGTCTGATCTCACTTCCTCCGCTCCATGCCCTCACTTGTCTCCACGCAGCCTCACTGGAGGCCTCCTCACTGTTTCTTGAAGGCCCCAGGCAGGCTCTGGCTTGAGGGTTTTGCCCTTGCTGTTCCGTCAGCCTGGAAAGCTCTTCCACCAGAGCGCCACAGGGCTCACTCCCTCTCCTCCAAGGATGACCTCAACTGTCCCCTGCTCTAGGACGCCTACTCTGCTCACCCTCCACTCCAGCCTCACTCACAACCTGTCCAACACCAGTCTGTTTTTCCCACTGCACTTTTGTACTTTTCTCTCCCCCACTCCCCCACTGAAATGTATGCATATTGGCAGGGATTTTTGTCTGTTCTGTTCCTGGATCTATCAGTCCCTGGTGCCTAGAAAAGTGTGTGGCATGCATAGGTGCTCAGTAATTTGTTACAGGAGTCAGTGAATGAATGAATGAATGAATGAATGAATTGTATATCATTGCCATCAAAGGATCAAAATACTCCAGCCAAGAAAGGAGAGACAGCACTAATTTTGGAAAACTATCGCATATTTAAATATACAGCTTAAGGAGAAATAAAGGCCTTATGTTAAAACCGTTTGCTATGTTACTGTAAAAAGATAAACATTTGGGTGTTTGACCGGCAGATAAAAATCCCAGCTGAAAATATGGTGGTGAAAAAATCACATTTAAGTTAAACTTTTGTATTTGTTTAATACTCTGTGCTGTTGTTGTTAAAGAGCCAAAGAGATGGATGAGACTGTTGCCGAGTTTATCAAGAGGACCATCTTTAAAATCCCCATGACAGAAATGACAACAATCTTAAAAGCATGGGATTTTTTGTCTGAAAATCAACTGCAGACCATAAACTTCCGGCAAAGAAAGGAGCCTCTTGTTCAAGACTTGATTCTGCTTTGTGAGGTAACAGTATTCAAAATAATTTACCTTGGACAACATGCTATCTCTCTGTTCTTTTTCTTTCTTCCTTTCCTTAGTCCAAAAAAGATTTAAGGCAGCTACTAAACTGTTTGTGAAGCGACAAAGGCTATGTACTGCTATAGTGGAGAGGTAACTAATTTTTAAATGACTTTGACTTACAAAGAATGCCTATAAATCAATAAGGGGGAAAAAAGTGAATACCTTGAATGGAAAAAAAAAAAAAAAGACAATGCAAGTTCAATAACGTGCAGTACATTTTTTACCTATCAGATTGTCAAATCTGTTTGTGTTGGCAAAGACACTCTCTTTCACTTGTTTTTATTTATTTACTTATTTGCTTTTGGTTATAACATAATTTCAGACTCGAGAAGTTGCAAGTATAGTACAAAGAATTCTTTCTGGTATACCCTTCCCTCATTCACATTTAAATATATATACTTTTTCACCCAGCAATTCCACTTCTGGAAATTTATACTGAAGAAATACTAGAAAACAAAGAGGCAAATATAAATAATATTATGACTTATAAGTATTCATATAGGATTTACTTATATATGGATATTA
This sequence comes from Cabassous unicinctus, assembly GCA_029593785.1. Classification (NCBI taxonomy): domain Eukaryota; kingdom Metazoa; phylum Chordata; class Mammalia; order Cingulata; family Chlamyphoridae; genus Cabassous; species Cabassous unicinctus. Next base: position 4,386 of record JAQZBX010107930.1, read on the forward strand.
ACTGTGGTGTTGTTTAAAAAGCAGAAAATTGGAAACAACCATAAGTAGGAGATTAGATAAATAATAATACATCCACATAGCAATATTCTTCAGGCATTTAAAAGAATAAACTAGATCTTTGTATTCAACATGGAAAGAAACTATATACTATGTATACAATTAAATGTATATGCCTGGAGCAGATGTTCCAGCTGGGCCAAGTTTGCCCCCCAGGGGACATTTGGCAATATCTGGAGACATTTTTGGTTGTTAAAACTGGGGGAGGATAAGCCAGGCACAAAAAGACAAATATTGTATTATATCGAAATATCTAGAAGAAGCAAATTTTCTAGGGACAGATGGTAGATTATAAGTTACCAGGGGAATGGAGGGGGAGAAGAGGGACTTATTACTTAATGGATTACAGAGTTTCTCTTTCAGATAATGAAAAAATTGGGTAGTGGATGTAGCTCAAGTGGTTGAGCACCTGCTTCCTATGGATGAGGTCCCAGGTTCCATCCCCGGCACCTCCTAAAAAAACAATTGGAGTAATGGGAATATGGATGATGGCAGTACAATATTGTGAATGTAATTAATACACCTGAATTGTACATTAGAAAGTGGTTAAAATGGGAAATTTTGAGTTGTACATATGTTAGCAATAAAAAATTAAAAAAAAAAAAAAAAAGGCTTTTTGTTGTGTGGCTGCATCCTAATAAAATAAATAAACTGGGGAAGGGATGTTGCAGGCATCCAGTGAGTAGAAGCTAGAGATACTGCTAAACATCCTGGAACCCCCACCACAAAGAAATATCCAGCCCCAAATGTCAGTACTGCTGAGGTTGAGAACCCCAGGCATAGAGGGTGTCTGGAAAGAGACGTATAGACTGCTACCTGGGTTTCACTTAGGGAGCATGACAGTAGGGAAGAGAAGAACTTTCACTTTATACTATACACACTCCCGCATCTTAATTTTAAAATTACTACTCTTTGTTAAATATAGAATTGTTATAGAAAAGTAAGTATACAGATATATGTGTTTTCACAAACTGAACACACTCATGAAACCAACACCAAGATGTAGAAAGAGGACAAGACCCTTACCACTGCCGTCACTCGCCAGGCCTAGCCTTCCCACCCCCATGGACACTAGCTACCCTGACTTCTACAGCAACAGCAGAGATTAGTTTTGCCTGCTTTTGTACTTTACATAAGTCACATCCTATCCTGCATACTCTTTTGTGTCTGGCTTCTTTCATTCATTCAACCTTACCTTTGTTAGATTAAGCCACATTGTGCATGTCAGAGGTTGTTCATTCTCACTGCTGAATTCCACTCTGAATATACAATTCATTTATCCATTTTAATTTTGGTAGCTTCGAGTGTTCAGCTATTACAAATAGTGTTACTTTGAATTTTATAGTAGATATCTTTTTATAACTATCTGTACTCATATCTGTTGGTGTATACCTAAGAGTGGAATTGCTAGTTTCTAGAGTGTGCATACATTCAGTGTTGATGGATAACAGCTAAGGGTTTTGGCAGTTTACACTCAGTAGTGTAGAGTGAGATAAGAGCTGGGTCAAAGGGCATGAGTATATTCAGTATTTAGTAGATAGCACCAAACAGTTTTCACAGGTAGTTGAACCACTTTGCACCCCCTACCAGCAGTGTATAAAAATTCAGCTCCACATCCTTGTCATAGTTGGTATTTCCCATCTTTCTCATTTTAGACCTCTGTTTGGTATTTAGAGGTGTCTCACTGTAGTTTTAATTTGCATTTCCCTAATGACCAATGAGGAGCTTTTTCCTATGTTTATTCTTCATTTGGATATTCTCTTCTCTGATATCTGTTTAATCTCTTGCCCATTTTTTCTATCAGGTTGTCTTTTTCTTATTAAATTGTAGGAGTTCTTCCTGTATCCTGAATAAGTCAGATAATTATATAGTGAATATTTTCTCCCAATCTTTGTTTGCCTTTTCACTCTCTTAATGGTATTTTTTTCATGAACAGAGAGTATATGAATTTTTTATATTTATAATCATAATTCAACATTTTCCTGTAAAATATGGCAAATTCATAGGGATTTTTCTCCACACTCTGCCAAAACCCAATAAAATAGCAAGGAATTTTCAAAACACAGAAATTTTCAAAGACCAGAGAGAAGACCACAGTAGATAAGAGATGTCAGCAAAATTTAGGAACCTGAAAAGCAAATGAACAAATGGTAACTGAATGAGTAGAGCAGAAAGTAGACACCTAACTGCTTTGAATTCTACACACTTTCAGAAATGTGATGAGAAGGGAATACTTGCCAACGTAATCTATGAGGCCAGCAGTCCCCAGACACCAAAACCAGAGAAAGAAAGAAAGATGGATAATACAAAAAAAGAAAACTACAGATCAATATCTCTTATGAAGATTGATGCAGAAATTTTCACCAAAATTTAGCAAATTGAATCCAACAATATGTTAAAAAGAATAATATATCATAACCAAGTGGAGTTCATCCTAGGAATGCAGGGTTGCTTTAACAATTGAAAATCATTCAATATAATTCACCAAATTAGAAATTTTTTAAAGTGTTTATGATCACCACTATAGATAAACAGTAAAAGAATTTGACAAAATCCAACATCCATTCCTTTTGAAAACTTTCCAAAATAAGGATTAGAAGGAAATATCCTCAAACTGATAAACGGCATCTACAAAAAGCCTACAACTAACATCTTACCTAATAGTGAAAGACTGAAAGCTTTTCCTCTAAGATCAGGAACAAATTAAGAATATCTGTGTTCACTGCTTCTATTCAACATTTTACCAGAAGTTCTTGCCAGTGCAGTCAGGCAAGACAAAGAAATAAAAGCCATTTAGATTGGAAAGGAAGAAGAAAAACTCTCTATTCGTAGATGATATAATCATCTATGTAGAAAACCATTTAACAAGTTGCAGAATATAAGACCAATATATGTAAACTCAATTATATTTCTATATACAAGCAACAATAGTCATAAATTGAAATTTTTTTAAAAATTTACATCAAAAAGTAGGAAATACTTAGGGATAAATCTGACAAAAGATGTGTAAGACCTGTGTGCACTGAACCTATAAAACTCTGCTAAGAGAAATGAAAGAAAACCTAAATAAATGGAGAGATATATTGTGTTCATGGTCAGAAGACTTAATATTGTTAAGCTGTCAGTTTCCCCCAGATTGATCAGTGGATTCAGTGCAATCCCAGTCAAAATCACAGCAGAAATTTTTTCTAGAAATTAACAAGCTGATTCTGAAATTCATATGTAAATACAAAGGATCCAGAATAGGTAAAACCAGTTGAAAAAGAAGATAAGAGCTGGAGAATTAACTGAAGTCTCCAATTATTCTAAGGTCAGGATGAAATTATAAAGTTAGAGTAATCAAGACAGTGTGGTGTTAGCATAAAAATAGACAAAGCAATAGAATAGAATCCAGAAATAGACCCATACATATGATGTATGAGGACAAAAATATAAGCTACAGACTGGTAGAGACTGTTTCCAAATCATATATCTGATAAAGGATTTGTAGCTAGAATAATAACTTTCATGCTCAATAATAAGAAAACAACCCAATTTAAAAAAAAAGTGGGCAAAAGATTTGAACACACAGTTCATCAAATAAGGTACGTGGATGGCAGATAAGCACATGAAAAAAAGATGTTCATATCATTAGTCATTAAGAAAATACAAATTAAAACTACAATAAGATACCCCAACACACTAATTAGAATGGCTAAAACGTAAAAGGCCGACCACACCTAGGTAGGGAGGATGTGGAGGAATCAGAACTCTCATATATGCACTGCTGGTGCGGACGTAAAATGGTACAGCCACTCTGGAAATCAGTCTGGCAGTTTCTTGAAAAGTTAAATGTATACCTACCATATGATTCAGTCATTCCACTCCTAGGTATATACCCAAGAGGGATGAAAACATGTTGGGAATGTCCATAGCCTCATTATTCAAAATAGCCAAAATCTACACACAACCCAAATGTCCATCAACTGATAAATGGATTAAACAAACTGTGATGTAGCCATACAGTGGAATGCTACTCACCAATAAAAAGCAGTGAACTACTGATGATGCAAAAGCATGAATGAATACCAAAATAATTATGCTGAGTAAAAGAAGCCAAGCAAAAAATACTTTATTCTTATGATAGCATTCATATCAAACTCTAGAAAGTGCAGATCTATAGTAACATAAAGCAGATCAGTGGTTACTTAGGAACAGGGGAGTGGGAGGAAGAGGTATTTAAGGAAAGGATTAGAAAGGGACACGAGGAAATTTGGGGGGTTGAAAGATACGTTCACTGTCTTGACTATGGTGATGGTTTCACGGGTATATTCATATCCATATGTTGAAACTTCCCAGAGTGTACACTTTAAATATGTGCGGTTTATTGCATGTCACTTTTACCTCAATACAAATGTTTAAAAAAAAAAAAAAAAAGGCCAAACAAGAAGTTAAGGTGATAAATGTGGAAGACTTGTGGGTGCCTGCACTGAGACATGAACCAGAAGGTGTATTTGTTGCTCAGCAGGAGAACGTAGGTTGGAGGCAGGGTCACTGTCAGTAAAGTATTGAGAGGATGCTTGCAGTCTGCTCTGACCAGTCTTAGTGATGTGCTTCAAATAGGAGAGAGATTATTTACGAGATAATTTATCCTTTCTTTCAGGAGAAGCACGCAACTCTCAATGATGCAGCTCTTTTAGACATCATTTGTAAGTTTTGGTGATTTGTGTTTACACCTAACCAATCTGTTTCAACAGAAAATCAATTTTGTATGGAATATATAATGGCTCAAATTCTAGAGTCGAGAAGACTTGGCTTCAAATCCCAGCTCTGTTGCTTCCCAGCCCTGAGTTCTTTGTCAAATAACATCACCTTTCTGAGCCTCAGACTTTCCTAAGTGAAATGGAGGTCATAACAATACCTACATCACAGGATTGTTGTGAGGATTAGATGAGATGATGCTTGAAAAGCTCTTACACAGCAACTGGCACATAGTAAGAACATCATAAATATTTGCTGAGCTTTGTATTATTATTATTAATAATTATAATCACAGAATTTGAAAATATATTTCTGAGAATTTGTTCTTATTACAAGGTAGCTTATCACTTCTCCTCCCTTCCATTTCTTTGGTTTTTTTCCTTTGTGTTCTAGTTCTCTTCTATATTTTTTCTAGATGTCTGTCTTTATGAGGAGGCAACCTAGTATAAAGGCTAAGAACACAGGCCCTAGGGCCAGATTTCTTGGGTTCAAATCATGGCTCCATCATTGCCTCCCTATGAGTCCTAGGGGAAGGTGGTAACATCTGTATGCCTTGGTATTATCATTTGACAAATCTGGATAATGGAAATACCTCATAAGGTTATGGAGAGAATTAAATAGAAGTCCAGATACAGTAAGAGTACAGGAGTACTTAGAACAGGGCCTGGTATTTACTAAACAATATTAATTAATTGTTATTATATTAACTACTTTGTATGACCTGGAAGTGTAACAGAAATCATCTTTATTAATACTTTGCTCCCAACTATGACATAGCTAAATTTATTTGGAGCATATGTCTAATTTTCAGTGATTAGATCCTATTTAGATCCTGAAAGGTGGATCCACACAGTTACCATTTCTCATGCATTCATTCAAATGGTCACTAAGCACCTACTATGGGCCAAACAGTCTGCTAGGCACTGGGGAGCAAAATAGAGGTCACTTATACTTCCTTAGTGGTCCCAGTCTGATCAAAGGGACAGGCAAATCAGTCTCACCAATACATTCTTGCACATTGTAAAAAGAGCTGCAAAGGAGAAAACTAGAGAGGGGTCTATGGGAACATAGTGGGACCTTTTTTACCCTGGGTTTTGGAAAACACTTCCTTGAGGAAATGACACTTGCGCTGACATCTGATAGATGAGTTGGTGTTAACTTGGCAAAGAGGAGAAGGGTGGTTAAGGAGCATGAGGGGCAAAGGGCATAGCAGTGTAAAGTCTTTGGGTGGGACAGAGTATAGCCAGGAGCCGAGAGAAGGCTGGGAGATGGAAGCTTGGTGATGGAGGAAGAGGGCCAAGCTAAACAAGGTACAAGGGTGGGGGGTTCATAATACAGAAACTTTTGAAGGATTCTAAGATTAATGCATAGTCTTTGAAGGATTACGAGCAGGAAAGAAGCATAATGAGGTTTCTGTT
>JAQZBX010107931.1:0-10603 GCA_029593785.1 Cabassous unicinctus
TTACAGTAACTAAAGGTAATTATAAATCATAATAAAAGCTGCATGTGTATTGAGTACTATACAACATTGTAAACTGTCATCCATCAAGCTGGAGTTTCTACGCTTAACACAGAAGCCCTCTTCGACTTGCAGTCCCCATGGTTTATGAAATTCAGGTACCATCTTAGGATGACAGATATAATCAAAGTGACTTGAAGAGAAAAACTATAAAACATTTTAAAAACAGGGTACTAAATACTAATAATCAAATTCTGTTACAGGAACTTCAAACTGTCCACTGATCAATGGACATGAAGCCTCAAAATGCATTTCAAAGATCCCAGGTGAAACGGATGTGGCTCAAACGATTGGGCTCCCATCTACCATGTAGGAAGTCCAGAGTTTGATTCCCAGGACCTCCTGGTGAAAAGGCAACCTGGCCGGAGAGGCGAGCTGAGCTGAGCTGAGCGGAGAGCTGGCCCGCTCGGAGTGCTGGCCTGCGTACGAGTGCTAGCCCACATGGAGAGCTGGTGCAGCAAGATGATGCGACAAAAAGAGACACAGAGAAGAGGTAATAAGAGACGCAGCAGACTAGGGAACTGAGGAGGCACAAGAGATTGAGCGCCTCTCTCCCACTCTGGAAAGACCCAGGATTGGTTCCTGATGTCACCTAAAGAGAAGACAAGAAGACACAGAAGAATACAGAGAGCAGACAGTGAGTGCAGAAACAACGGGGGTGGGGGGGATAAATAAATAAAAATTTTTTTTAACAGACTCACGTATTTATTTATTTTTAATTTTATTTAATTTATTTTTTAAACCATTTATTGAAGTATATCATTCATACATGAACATACATAAACTCTAAGTGTTCAGCAAACATCATGAACTTACAAAACAAACATGCATAACATCATAGGCTCCCACAGAGCACCCCCCTACAAACATCCCACATTGCTGTGAAACATTTGTTAACATATCATGAAAGAGCATTGTCAAAGTATTACTACTAACTATTGTCTGTATCTTCCTCCTCTATACATTTTTTTAAAGGATTTATTTATTTATTTATTTATTTACTTTCATCCATTCTCACCACCCCCATCTTGTTTGTGCTGTTTCTGTGACCATTCACTGGGCGACTCTGTGTTTGTTTCCTGCCCTCTCTTCTCATCCCTCTCCTCCTGTCTGCACCGGGATTTGATCCTCGGAACCTCTGCTGTGGGAGAGAGGCGTCCTACCGACTGCGCCACCTTAGTTCCTGTTTTTTTGGCACGTCTCATCTTGGCTTTCCTTGTGTCACTCTCCTGTTACGTCATCATGCTGCTGTGTGGCTCACGGGGCCTGGCGGCGCACCCGCGGACAGGGCTTGGCGGCACACCCGCACACGGGGCTTTGTGGCCCACGCGCCTTCTGTATTTTTCTTTTTTAAATTTTTACCGGGAGGTCCCAGGTACCAAACCCAGGTCCCTCCATATGGGAGACAGATGCCTAACCATTTGAGCCACATCCGTCCCCCTGCTATATCTCTTAATGTTGACCAAAGATACCTAGAGTTACAGTCATTTCCCATACAGGATGGTCGTATAATAAATCAGGCTTAGTTTATCACCAGCATTCCAAAAACCAGACCTAGGGAGAAAAACTAGGTCTGGGGACACATAAATGGTTTCTAATATAGTGAATGTTTAGCCTACCCTGATTATCACAAAATCAGGACAGTGAGAATATTTGCATATAAATAAATCTTTTTTTAAAAAAAAGATCCCGGGGACTGGATGTAATTCAAGTGGTTGAGCTCCCGCCTCCCATATGGAGGGTTCCTGGGTTTGGGTTCCCGTTGCCTCCTGAAGGAATGAAGGACAAGCAACAAGCAAAACAAACAAAAGGGCCAATTCAGAGAAGCCGATGTGGCTCAGTGGTTGAGTGCCTGCTTCCCATGTACAAGGTCTCAGGTTCAATTCCCCATACCTCCTAAAAAAAAAAAAAATCCCAGTTGACACAACATTGTGCTTTGGCTAATCCCACTGAATGATATGCACAGGAGTGGTTGAGATGGAGAGTTTATATGGTTTATATGTTTCCACAATTAGTAAAAAAAAAAAAATTGCAACTAAAGAGACCATGACAATCAAATACAATACATCATCCAAGACTGGATCTAATAATAGAGAGGAAAAGACCCAAAAGGACATTATTGGGATATAGGAAAAAACTGGAATACAGACTGAAAGCTTTATATCAATGTTAAAGTTCTTGAGTTTATTAACTGTACTTAAGGTGTATCCTTGTTTTTAGGACATGTATATGGAAGTATACAAGGAGCATGGGATATGCAAACTAGTCCCAAATGTTTAGAAAATTGGTAGATGGATTGATAGATGAACAGAATGATACAGCAAAAGTAGCAAAATATTAAAATTGTTGGATCTGGGTATGGGGGGGTGATAGGTATGTTGGAGTTCTGTGTATGGGTTTTGTATTATTTTTGCAACTTCCTGTAGGTTTGAAATGATTCCAAATTAAACAGTTTTAAAGAAAAGATTCCTATTTATAATTCTGACTTTTGGCTAATTTAATACATTTCATTTTCCTTAAAAGTGTTACTCTCAATCCTGAACTCAAAACGGTTATGTTATCATATGGAAATCTTCCTAACGTGTTACCTTAAAAGACACACTTTATATGAAAAGGATACATAATTTTTCAAGAGATTCTTTGTAATTTTTGCCTCTGCTTGTTTCTGACTTAGTTATTGACAATATCATAGGGTATTATTTCCGTAATAGGGGACTATTAAGAATATAAGGGAAAAAAAGAGCCACTGGCATTTCTTAATAACCTTCCTGTATTTTCTACTCAAGTACGTAGGAACAGGTGTTCTCAGAGGCAGAGATAGGGCATCTCCAATGCCTGGGAGGAAACTTTTGATTTGATAAATAACTGATGGTAGAATGCAAACGCCGAGCGGGTTCTCGCCCGCAGGCAGCCTCTATGGTGGATTCCATCTCTCCGGCATCCCACTCTTGCCTCCTCCGTGGCCGATCTCCTGCCAGAGCCCGAGTCCGAGCGCGTCCGGCCCTCCTCGCCCTGCGCAGCCCGCCCTCCTTCCTCCCGCGCCGACGCGGCGGAGCGCACAGGTCCGCCGGGTCAGGTGGTTGGGTGACGCCCCTGGGAAAGCGCTCCTCACCGAGGGCGGGCGGCGCCGCGGCTCCCAACGCCTTCGGGGGTGGGGACTTCGCCGGAGTCGCCTACGGAGCCTGGAGGAGCGCGGCGCAGCTGGCGGGCGGGCGATCCGAGCAGGGACTGGCTGCTGGCGGCCGAGGCGCAGGGGACGCGAGGCAGCGGGCAACAGACATGGACCACCGCGAGCAAGGTGAGCGCGCGGGCACCCGCCGGCGCGGCGCTCCGGGGAACGTGGGGTTGCGCGCGGCCCGGCGCCAGAGCAGGTGCCGAGCCTCCCTGGAGGACGCCGAACAGGTGGAGAGCCTTCCTCGCTGGCGCCGCAAGTTGCATCTCCCCGCTTCGGATCCATCATTGTGGGGCACCCGGAGCTGGAGGGAGCGGCGTGGGCGGTCGGAGCGGGCTGCTGGGGCCGCGTGTATCTCAGTGTGTGCGTGAGAGAGAGAGAGAGAGAGAGAGAGAGAGAGAGAGTATAAATATGAGATATGAGAGAATGTGAGTGTGTGTGTGAGTATAAATATGAGACATGAGAGAATATGAGTGTGTGTGTGTGAGAAGAAGGTTCTGGGAGGCACCGAGCTGTCGCCACGCTTGCGGATCCGGCGCTGCGCAACGTGATGCGCTTTGGCTGGAAAGCAGTGCGGAGGGAGTACAGTTCAGCCGGGCTCTCGTAAGTGATGGTAACTGGAGACTGTTGGTCATTTCGCCCCTCAAGATGGAAAAATTACCCCGTACCCCATTTTAAGACTTTCTGCCTTTTTCTGGTCGAGGTGGTTAGGATTTTTTTTTGGCTTTGAGCGTATGGACGCAGATCCTTTTGGACACGGATATTTAACATGTGAGGTTGTCTCCAAATTGTGGAGTGGTATCTGGGGTTAATTTGGGGGACGAGAGCTTTTCATTAGTCACTGTATTATTTTATCCACCACGAGTTTTTCATTAGTAACTATTCTTTTATCCGCCAAGTTGCAATCCCATAACATAGAACTCTTCGACTATTTCACCATCGCTTTGGACGCACCTGTTTCTTAAAATAGTAACTCAAGTGAAATTGCCCCAAATAGAATCATTGTTTGAGAGATATAGCAATAGTAGGTCATGTTTTTCAGATTTAAATATTTCCTCATTTTAGAGATATCTGCTGATAGTAACCCAATGATTGTAACAAAGAGATGTGCGGCAAGATTTGAGAAAAGATATATAAATGCTCAAAACAAAATAACAATCTTAAGGTAAATATTGGGAATTGGGGTTCTGAGCCCTGACATAACAGGCTTCATTTTTTGAATTTGCCCTCATGCATACGTGTTTTTATGTAAATAGCACCATATTCCATATACACTATTTTGTCTTTTACTTTTGATAACTTGCAGGACAGACTCTTGGGACTCTTACCCTTTCTCTTCCGCACCCCTCAAATTAATCTCATACTTAATCATAGGATTTCTATGTTAACACCATATACAATATATAATATATATTTTACACAAATACTTATAAACGATATATGTATACAGACATATATAAATGTTGTTTAGATTTTAACTTTGAGGTTGGAAACATATATAGTACTTTATCTTTGACAATCATTGGCTAACAATGGTGACTGGCACATAATAGACACTCTAATGTTTGTCTTGGGAAGCTTGTCTCAGGTCTTATGTGTATTGTTAAGAGAAGGCCTAGGGGTCTACCTTGTAAACCAGTGTTATTCTGTCTGGCTTTTAATGGGGAAGGGGTGTCAAACATAAACATCCATTATAGTATTCACGATAAAGTCATATTTTACATAACAATGAGTTTTTAGGATAACCAGATTTGTCAAATTAGATTAAATAGCCGTGTTTGATTTAGGTGAATTAATGCTAACTTCTGAAGTATTTTCAAATGGAGTGACTAATTTCATTAGATTTTGTAACCCAGCTTGGCTGGTAAGAATCGCAGTCATTAGTACCTCTGCAGTATTACATTCCAGTTTGCTCATACACTTTTCGTGTTTTTTTTCTTTTTTAGCACTATGTTTTTTAAGTGTCTAATTCTAAGACATTTCAGAAATTCTTCAGTGCATAAGAGAGTTCTGTTTCTAATTTTGAAATGTTGTCTTCAGGCAAGATACTTGTTAGTAATGTTTGGTTGTCATTCCTTGAGGGCAAGGGAAATCAAATCCATCCTTTCAGTGTGGAGAGATGGAGGACTTTGCTCAGAATGAAAGATGAGTCACCCTGCTTTGGGAAGGTTAGCCAGCTCTCCCTGCAGCTTCCCTGTTGGAACAATGCAGCTTTCCGTACACTTTCGATTCTGTCTGCCTGGATGGCCCTTCCACCTTATTTCCGTTTTCACCAGACTCTGAGATTAGTGAGGGCTTTTCCTTTGCGTTTTTGTGTTCTCAGGCAAATGGTCGGTGCTCAGAAATGTTTGCTGAAGGCCCAAGATGAAAGGGAAAAGCTCCCATGAGCAGCTTCCAGCTGCTGGAACCTCCTATCCTTCCAAGTCGATCTCTTGTTTCCTGCTTCCTCCTGTCCTTTTTTTCCTCTTTATTCTCAAGAAGCAGAACTCTGGTTAGGCAAAGAAAGTTGCTGGTAAGGCTATATTTGGGTTGGAGAGTGAGTTTAGATGTAAGTCCTCACTCTCAAACTGTGTTGATTGAAATAAGGCCTAAAATTCTGCAGTTGTCTCCTGAATTGTGATTTTGCAAAAGATTTAGAACTAAATCAGAAAATCAATCAGAAAATCAGGATTTGTTTAACCTTACTTTTTAATATGCAGAATTTTGTTGCTTTGTCCCTTAAAAAAATCTAGATGCAAAATTAAAGGTCTCTTAAGTGCATTTCTGTATTGAAAATATCTCCTTACACCTTCCTTCTTATATGAAGTTGTCAAAATCCATCTTTTGCTTCCAGTTTTATTTACCAGAACTATAAAGTTTAATAATGAATAATGAATGTTCTTCATGCTCTTCAATGTCAGGCTCATTATCTACAATTTTTCCTCCTTTCCTATACCCAGACCTTGTATAAAATACTCTGCTTATATTGAGAGCTTAATAAATGTCAAATGATTTAAAATGCTTTAAACTGCATCGTGCCTCTCAGAGTCTGTAAGCATTAAGCTCAGCACAGCACATTCAATGTGTGTAGTACTTCCTATTTTGAAAGTAAGTGCATCATGTTAACTAGAGCACATTTTTTTTTTGTAAAAAAAACCTCCTGCCTTCCTATCATGGGGAGGAATAAATATATTCCAGTACTCTCTTATGTTAGTAATAATCTTTAGTTAGCACCATTACATTGACGTGACAATCACCTAGCCTTCCATTAAACATTCTATCTTTGAATTAAAAAACAAAACGAAAGCTTTGTTATTTGGAGAAGAGGGAGAGGTATTTGAGATCAAAAATGGGGGGAGAAGGGCTGCAAGAAAACAGAATAACACAATAATTTGTAACTATAACATATTTCAGCATTGTAATTATGCTTTAGAAATAGCAAAAAATGTAGCATATGTTATTTCATTAAAAGTAGAACAAATGTAAAGATGATACAGATGATAACAGTGTGGAGAGTCTGCTTGCAAATTTCTGGGTGTGACCCACCCAGGCTGTTAAGATTTCTTTGGTCTACAGCTTCGCTTTCCATATGGTGTTAATGTCTTTGTTAGCTCCTGTTCACTTCCTGCATTTATTTTTATGCAGCAGCCTGCTTGGTCCTCAGGGGAAAAGCTGTGTGGTAGGCGGGGTTATGATCTTTTAGCAAGATCTCAAAACAGAATCAACTATGCATGCAATAAAAAACAAATACTCTCATTTTAAAAAACAAACAAACAAACCCGCTAAATCTCCTGAACTTCTGTGCTACTGATCGTTTTGCCTTTGCCTTTGCCGTGGGATAAAATGATTTTGTTTTCCTTTTGGAGTTAATTATTTCAGCTTGCTTTGTTGACTGTTGGAAAATCTCTCTTCTGAGACCCTTCCGGTTCTTAAACTCGATGGGTACCAGCTGTACTGAGGCATAACCTTAGCATTGTATTTTTATTAGAAAAGTGTCCAAGAGATTTAAACGTTTAGTGGAAGTTTTTAAAAAAATGTTAGAATTGAAAAATACTTTTTGGTACCTAAAAACAGTTTTTCATTTTAACAAAATCAGAAAATATAGACAAGAAAATACATTTGTGTTTGTAGCAAATATTTATTTTTATCTTTTTCTTTACATTTTGGTTATTTGGGTCTTCTTTTGTTATTTTTACTAACAAAATACAGAATTTAAGGACAAAAATTTTTAGAAGACATTTTTTTGGGCAGAAGGTTAGCTTGCATGGCTCTGAGTAGCTTTCAATACTTCCTTCTCTGTGTCTTTTCCCTTAAGACCCTTTTGTAATCAGTTCTTAAAAGAGTGGTTTCAGACAGGGCTATTAATTTACATGCCTTGGCTTATATGCATGGTAAGTGTGTTTCATATTGCAGCTATACAGATGTAAATGTCAGTTTAAAAATTTTATAAATGTGACCTTGATAAAATTTTGAATTGGGAACTTATTTAACAGGATCAAACTTCACCCATTGTATCCTGAGCTTTGTTGGGGGGTATTGTGGTAGGGAAAAGGAGCTTATTACCCAGACAGAGGGCTGAAGGAATAAAGGCAGTAGCTTATCCAACTCTGAGATCTGTACTTGTTGAGAAATGTGTCACTACAACAGAAGACTGTCTTATATTTGTATTCCCAGCACTTGGTTCAAGTGTGTATGTAGTAGCCACTCCATTAATATTTGTCGTATTGCATTTATAGTAATTGGAAAGCTTTCTATTGTAAATAGATTCAATGGGATTTGATAAAAAAAAAAAAGACGAAGAATTAGAGGACAGATACGGTTTGGCAGGAAGACAGGAATATATGTTCCAAATGTGCTTATAGTTTTATACCTAATCACTGAGAATCTAGTCTGTAAATAGAAGCAAAATTGGTGTTTTACTTCTGCAGTATGTTTGTAATAATGTGTGTGTATACATATACAGATAGAAGAAGAGACAGTGTTGTTTACATTTTTATTCTCCAAAGGGTATTTGGAGAATACATTCATAAATGCATTTTACATATTATTCTATCAAAGTTAGTTATTTGCTTCTAATGTGTCCTGAGCTTGGGAAGCATGGGTGATCTCAATACATTTCAGAAAAAGTTCTCTGAATGACAGTTGAGAAGGGCAAGGAATATGTTGACAGTAGTGGAAAGTGCTTGCTTTAGTAAACCAGAAAAGAAATTTTGTAAAGAGGGAAAAAAATGCAAACACTAGGGCTGTCAGGGCGTTTAGCAGAGGGTTGAGCCACCTTCCATTTTGGAATATCCTGAGGGTCTCATTTTTTTAGAACCCAAAATGATGATAATGATGATACCACTTTGCTTGTGAGAGCTCTCCCTAACTTTTCTATATGTTATTTCATTTGAGTCTTTCAATGCTGCTGGTGGTAGGACTGGTATTATTTTCATTTTATATGAGGAAACCAAATCTCAGTGGTCATGATTTCCCTAAACATACACAGGTGGATATGAAGAACTCTACAAAAAACTTTATCCTAAACCTAAAATCCTTAAAAGAATAACTTGGAGTCCAAGAAAAAATTAAACTACGTTTGATTTCCAGCTTAAAGGGCTGGGAACACTTTATCCTGAAAAGTTTTTCTTCAAACTTTTTAAAACAAGTCGGAATTTGAAGGGATCAAGCTTCAACCCTGCATTATAATTACTTAAGTTTTTCAACTTGGGTTTTACTAATACTACTAATAGTATTTATACCAACACCAACAACATTTGTTGAGTGTTTTCTGTATGCCAGATTCTGTTCTAAATGCTTTTCATGTATTATTAAAAAAAAAAAAAAAATCTTCACAGCAAACCCTGTGAGCAGGTGCTAATATTCCTGTTTTGCAAATGAGGTAACAAGGTGTGGAGAGGTGGAGTAATAACTTCTCCAGGGGAACATAACTTGGCAGAGATAGATCTGGACTTTAAACCTGTGATGTCTGGCTATAGAGTACATGCGCTTACCCAATGTATTATACGACCTAAGTTTATCTTCAATCTTCCTTTTCCTTACAGAGGTATTGTTCAGCAGAGCAGCATGGCTGTGATATTAGCTGTAAGAAACTGGCGCTAAGAAGTGTATTTCCACTGAACATGGTCCATGTGTCTGTTGTTGTGCATCAGAACTAATTGTAAATGTTTAGTGCAAAGAAGGCTGGACTTGAAGGCACATCTGGGTTGAAAACCATCATTTTCTGGTTATGAGATGTTGGGAGTAGTCACTAAAGCTCTTGGAGGCTGATAATACCTTCAATATTATTAAAATTAAGCAAAAATCTGTGACAGCACTGTGTCTGGTATATGCTTGGTGCTCAATAGGTATTGATTCTGAAACCGAGTATTAGATACTTCTGTCAGGTGCTAACTCAGCAGTTCCCAAGTGAAATGAAACATTTTGTTGATTTAGAGACAACTGTGACATGATGCCTACTCCCAGCTGCACAGCTCAGTTTTGGAGAAACAAACAGCAAGGCCACTTCTCTAAGTGAAAAGGATGACAAAAGGGCTGCATAAACGTGACCAAGGAGGAAGTGAGCGGTTCTGCTGGGGCCATCAGAAAAAGATTCCCCAAGCAGATCACCTTTGAGCTTGGACATGAAGGCTAAGTAGGAGTCTTTGTATGTAGCAAGAGAAAGAAGGGTAAGGAAGGGAATTGATGAAGATTCAACATGTGCAAAGGTGCTGAGGCCGGAAAAGGCTGCAAGACGTTTTTGAATATTCAGAAATTCCGTGTGGCTGGAGTTTAAGGTGTTCGCTCGTGAAAGGTCTTGTGTGCTAGAATTAGGAATTGGGGCTGAATTCTGTAGGTGATGAGCAGGTGTTGTAAGGATATATATGATTTTGGCAGCTGAGTAGAAGGAACTAGCAAATCAGGTAGAAGCTGTTGCTGTATTTCAGGTCTGAGGTAAGGAGACAATGTGTACTGGATTCCTGAGAGACCTCTGGGTCAGAATGGGTCAGGGATGTGTGTGTTTGTGTGGGAGGGGTGGTCTGAGGAAAACGAAGAGTAGAGAACAATTGAATGGAAAAGAAACTAGGATAGAAAATATACAAAGAAGAGGAGGTGAGGGGGAGAGCAATAATGAATTTGTCTGGGCTGTGTCACATTTGAGCTCTGATCAGGTTAGCTAAAGCCATGTGACAACTGTCCCAAAACTTAGTGGTTTAAAGCAGGGGAGCAGATGTGGCTCAAGCGGTTGAACTCTCACCTACCACTTTAGAGGTCTGGGGTTTGGTTCCTGGTGCCTCCTGAAAAAAAACAAAAAACAAAAACAAGCAAAACAACCGAAAAAAACAATTCAGGAAAGCCAATGTGGTTCAGTGGTTGAGTGCCGGCTTCCCATACATGTGGTCCCGGGTTCAATTT
>JAQZBX010107932.1:0-10596 GCA_029593785.1 Cabassous unicinctus
GAATTCTGCATTCCCATCTTCTCCAGTGCCCGGTTTTTCTACGTGTAGGCATTTCAAACCTTCTACAATCACTTAGGCTTGGTCGATGGGGCATTTTATTCCTGGGGAACAGCACTCAACCCTGGGCAGTTTGGACAGAATCTGAGCTAGTTAAGACGGTCCTGTGGTTCCAGTACATCCAGGCTAGTCTTCCAAGGAAGCTCTATCCGCGGGAAGGCTTTCCTCCTGAGGAGTAAGGGGGAGAATTATTCAAATTGCAGTCTAGGGAAAAGTTACAGAACCAGATAGCACCCTACCAAGTCTGCTATCTAGCCCACCCTCTGCATTTTGGAATAAATCCTTTATTTTTCATTTTAAATTTTGAAAAGAAGTCAGAGCCCTTACTAAAGAAAATTATCACCTGGTTTCTCTGGTAGAATAAATCCCCAACTCCCTGCAGGCCTTTCCCTGCACTTTTGAAATTTCTGTTTACGTCAAATCACTCATGTGGCAAAAAGGAGAATTTCTTTGAATTTTAGTGGGACCATGGCTAACCACCACAGAGTTGGACAGCAAGAGTAGAACACAAGACAGGCAGCTGAAATACATATTTGAAGACAAACAGATTCTACCCTTTTCAAGCACCAATATCCCTAAAAGGCCCAGGCGCTGGCCAGAAGAGGGAAGGGTAGCCCGCTGGTTACTCGAGCCATGTAAGTAACCTGAACACGTTAACCATGCCTAACTGCATGCAGTCCTAAGACACGCTCCTAACTGCAGAGTTGCTAAGTGAAGTAAAAGAAGAAGGGAGCAGAAAGGCTAAAGCTTCCCTATTTTATTTCTTCTATACTCCCAAAGCATCTTCACAAATGATGAGACCACAATCATATAACACCAGCTTTTAGTGGGCCTCTATAGCTACTCTTCATTATCAAAGAGAAATGTGAAGACAGCTGTTGGAATAGCTGAAGACATTTGCCCTAGGAGTGCTAATTTTACTCCTTGAAATTAAAAAAAAAATTAACTTTCATTAGTTCAAAGGACAAGTTACCATCCTTTTATAACAATATTTAAAAGTCAGCAACTTATAAATTCTATGCAAAAGACAGAAAAGCAGAAAGACCTAAATTTGGCAAGTTCCCAATTTGAAGAATTGAAGGATAGGAAGATGACTAAACACCACCGAACGGAAGCGCAGTTTTCATGAATTATACTCTGGGAAATGAAATACCAAAATTACCCATGTGTAACCCTTCCATTACTCACGGATCCTCAGTGTACATACATGCAGAGTCTATGAGTCATTGTCCAGTTCAGATATTCTAGGCTGGAGTTCAATTTTGAAACACAAACATTTTTAACCCCTTGGGTAAGGAAACTTAAAAACTCTTGTTTAATTCTGAGTGGGGTGTATTTTATTATAACGCATAATATCTCTATCCAGTGGCTAAAACCCTCTCTATAAAATATATTTATCTTCTTTTTCACTTAGAAAGCCAAACTTTGTTCATCTTAAATTTTCTGACATTTGCCTGAAATCCTAAAATAAATCCTTATGAATTTCAATACACGTGTCCTGGTAAACTAGAGAACAAAATACAGTTTGAATTCTTCCTTCCATGTCTTCAAAAAGATATGGAACAAGTTACAGAAACAAGGCATACCCGTGAGGGAAGTTCATGTTTATTTTGTAAACTGTGTTTTTTAATAAAGTTGCCGGGTTGATGGCTTAACGGACACACAGTTTGCCACACTCTGCAATCCTGTTTCCTTTGGTTGCTGATTCTCTCTGTTGGCTCTTCTTCAGAGGAAACAAAGAGGTTTGGAGGCGGTGAGTTTTAAAAGGTAGTTTGTGGTTATGAGCAGACATCATCATAGTGAGCAGTCAGCCTCAAGAGTGTGGAGAAAGCCCAGCTTTCAAAAGCTGGGGAGACTCATTTCCTCCTCAGAAGTTTCCAAGGAACAAGCATTAGGTACACCTGTATTGAAGTTTCAAAGAATGCAAGCTATGTTTTGGGTCTGGGGGAGTGAATGTGCGAGGTAAATATAGTGCGCATGACTGCCAATGACATCTTATTCAAAAATCTGGGCAGGTTCTGTGTGATGTCTGTGTCCCTTCTCTGAACAGTAAGAAAATAACTTCGAAGCTAAGTGACATTGTCCTCCCAGGCAGGATTAAGATAAAGAGAAAAAGTAGAGCAAATCAACGTAATTCATATCCTCTGGCTCTCTAGGTGGACTCTTCCCTCTGTAGTTTCTAATCTTGCTATCACCTTACCTGAAGGGAAACAGTTATCTCGACCAATTCTCTTTGTCATAAAAGTGAAAGTTCTCACAGGCTAACCAAACCTCTCACACTTTTCAAAGGCTCAACCTAAAAGGAGCTTTGGAATGATTACTTCACTGACCAAATCCTAAACACTCTTTCAGATTACTGTTTTGATACTGGAGCACTGGAGACGGGGGTGGGTCTGGTCCTGGAGGGTGGGGTCAGAAGGAGGTGCTTTTATTTTTATGTTGTCAGATTTTATTTTGGCTTGTTTGGGTGTCATCTTGTTACCTCAGAACTACTTCCACCATCACCTCAGAATTATTTCCAAAATCACCTCAGAAATATTTCCACCATCAACCTACCTTCCACGTATAAAACACAGTGGGCTCTGGCTACTACTACCTGAAGGGGGGGCTTATTTCTCAGTTTACTTTTTACATAATCTAGTAGGCAAGGAGGTTTTGTTTTCCCTTTTCCAGGTTCCATTTATGGAATGCAGATATACACATTATTGACTGCACAGAATAATAAAATGTAGAGGTTGGAAGTGAACTGTTTATCTCCCTTTGTTTTATGGCTGATGGAGGCCTGAGCCTTAAGTGGAGGCATGACTTGGAGCAGACAGGCCTAGCTCTCCGCTTACTGTCTGTCCACCAGACACGGGCCTTCACAAACCATGCCCACTTGCCATAGCCACACATCTCAGATCCAAAAGGCAATTTGTGAAAAATATGATTGAATGTGTTCTTTTTAAAATCTTTGACTTCCTATATTCATTCTCTGGGGATTTAGGCTAGTAGAAAAAGGACATATTTGATATATTATAAGGAAGAGCTTGGGCTTTGAGCCTTAACAGTTCAAGAGAAACAACGAATTCACCTCTCCTCATTAATTTTCATGTTTGTCTTAAGACTGTGACCGCTCAGAGAAAAGATAGAGGGTTTTTTGTTTTGTTTTGTTTTTCCGTTCTCAAGCACACATGAGCTCCTGTGGCATGCCATCCCTCCCTCCCCCCCAAACAGATGCTGCTTCCATTTGTGACTATCTCAGGGATAGACAAAATATTTTCATTGTATGAAAGATTCTTTTACATTTATAGCAAGTTGTCACTGAACGTAAGAAGGAAAAAAAAAAAAAAGGTGTTGTGATGGTTAAATTCTCAAAGAGAACCCTGCAAAGTTACTGTCCCTCTCTCTTCCCGCCCCCTAGCATGTGAACTTGGACGTGAGAGGATAAACATTCTCAAAGCCCTCAGTGATCCTTCTCAGAAGAACTTCTGAGGCCGACCCTGTCCTACTGGCTGTCCAAAGGCTACTTACTGTCACGATAAGAAAGCTAAATACAGAGCCGTCTCATTTTAAAATCATAAGACATGTTATAGATAACCCAGTCCAATTGCCTCCTTCCAACAAACTGAAGCTTCCCGGCAGGAACCAGGGCTGCTCAAGTGTCTCCTGAGAAAGCTCTCAGAACAATTTAAAGAAAATTGAGCCAAATTGCAGGCAACTTCCTGGAGAAAACTGATCTGTCCTCACAAATTTGGTTAAGTCTTCCAAGTAAGTGCAAGCTGGCTATGACATGGTGACATACAGCCCCCCTTTCCGCTTGAGGTAAGCAACGAATTACTTCTGTTAGACAGCAAAACCTGTCCTAGGAGCTACAGACTGGATGAATTGGCTCTAATCAAACATCACCATCTCCACAGTGAGTCTGTCTCACAAGGTCAATTCCCCCAGAAACCAGGGTGCTAATATGCTATTTTTGATGCAAGAGATGCTAATAGCAGAAGATGTGAAACTGCTTGCTGACGGGGCGTTTTTATAATTCCATTTTCCTATTTGCACAATAATAAGCCAACCAACCGGGATGGTGTTAATTTAGAGAACTACCTTTCCAAGCAGCGGGCTGCCCCACGCTCGCTCGAACAAGAAAGGGGCCCTGGGAAACCTGGTAACAGTTCTGCTATTTCCTAGTTGTGTGACTTGTGACAAATGGGTGGGGCCGGGTCTCGGTTCACCTCTAGGGTCCCTTCCAATATTAGAGTACTGGATTCTAAACATCAGCTGTGACTAACCATTAGCCAACTTGGTCACACTGTCCCAGCACTCACAACCACGCAGCCAGCCAGCCCCTGGGGCTTCCTGCAAGCGCACCTTGGCTTTGCGCTCCGTCACGCCAGCTCCTGCGGCCTCCCGGGGCGGCCCTCCTTGGCCTTCTTGCAGGTGTACAGCCACTTGATGATGCGGGCGTTCTTCTCCACCACGGACGTGCTGCTGGGCACCTGCTCCGTCAGCTCCTCTTCCTGAAGCCCGTCATCCCCGCCGCTGTGCCGCGAGAAGCCGCTGTCGGAGGTCGCGATGCTCACGCTGCGGATTTTGAAGGTGACGTGGTCCGACCCCGCGGAGAAGTTCTCCCTGCCGAGGTCCTCCACCACCTCGGGCTCCAGGCCGCAGAATTGGAAGAAGGCGTCGGGCTCGGCGAAGCTCTTGGAGAAGCGGGAGCTGATGTCCGACTGCGAGCGGTGCAGGCCCCTGCGCCGCAGCTCCCGGAGCTCGGGGCCAGCGGGCAGAGCTGGGCACAAGCCCGGTGTCCCCGCGGGCGGGGAGGGGGCAGGGGACGCGGGGGGCACCGGGCCGGCGACAGGGCCGGGCCTCTGGCTGCCCCCCGGGGCCTCGATCGCGGCCGCCTCTTCCTTTTCCTTGGGCACGTCGGGGGCCCCCGGCGCCTTGTCTTTGCTGGACGTTTGAAAGAGCTTCCTCACCAAGCTCGCCCTGGAGCTGTCTGCGCCCGGGCCTCGGACAAACTCGCACTTCTGCCGGTAGATGATCAGGGAGTCGGGGCGCAGCGGCCTCCGGGCGATGGCCCTGCGAGCCACGGGACACGCGGCGCGGGGCTGGGGGGCGCCCGCCGCTGCCACCTCTCCCTCGCGGGCGCTTCTGCGGCTCTCCTCGGAGCAGCTCTCGCCGCTGCTCTCGGAAGCGGAGCTCGGGGCTGCGGGGCGGCGGGCGGCGCCCGGCGGGCTCTTCACGTACTTGGCGCGGTCCGCCGCCAGCCTCTCCACCGCACTGGTGCGCGCGGGCCGCGCCGCGTCCAGCAGCTGCCGCAGGTACTCTGGGCCGCGGTGCCGCAGCCGCTCGCTCAGCGGCGCGTCCAGGGCGGACAGGGCGTGCACCCGCACTCCCGGCGCGACCCCCGCGGGCATGGCTGCGAGCCCCGCGCGGAAACGCGCTAGGGCCCCGCTGCGAGGCGCCCGGTGGGTGCCCGGGCCAGCCCCGACGATCGGCAGCTCGCGGCGCCCCGCGGGCCGAGGTCTGGAGTTGGGGCGAACTCCGAAGTCCGCGCCGATTGGCGAGCCCGGCGCCGGTGGCCGCCGCTCCCCGCTCCCCCGCCCTGCGCTCGGCGCCGCCTGCGCGTCCGCCCGGCCTTCACCTTCCAGGCGCAGCAGCCTCCCCGCGGGGCAGCCAATGGGCTGGGAGCAGGGTGCCCGCTGGGCCGGCCCGCCCTGAGCAGGCAGAGCGCCGAGGCGGGGGCGCCCTGGGGAGGTGCCGAGCGCGGGCAGGGTCAGGCCGGCGCGCAGGGCAGACGTGCCTGCAGGGGACACGGTGGTCACCTCCAGGTTTCCCCCGCCGCCGCCTGGCGCTGGGAGTCCCCCGAGGTCAATATTTGGACGGTGGCACCTTTCCAAGGAGGGAGAGGGGCGGAGCAGATGGGATTCCCCTGGACAGGTGTCTCAAGGCCTTTGAATTGTTAAAGTGATCGCAGTGGCTGTGAAAACTTTTGACTTTAATTTCCTGAGTCTCTGGGCACATGTTTTTATTATCAGGGAGGGTGGGGAAAGACGAAAAGGGAAAGAAAATGAATCGTGTTTTCTGGATTCTGGTCCAGATTCCGTCACTGACTGGAGGGACGTGACCAAGTCAGAGCAGAGGGGGCCGGAAATTGTAAAGAACAGGCTGGTGGCGGAGGCTCCAGCGGACTTGGGAAAAAAAGCTGACCAAATGCCCACGATCACTGTTAGCTTTTACCGTAACAAGGTAACCGGAGAAAACATGGTTTCACAAGGGCAGATGATCAGCGTAGGTATGCCAATCATTTTGGCGAGAAAAGTTTTCCAAAATTCCATTCTTTCCAAAAATTGGACAAAGGATTAAAAATATCTCCCAGACAAGTGGAAGTCCAAGTTTATCTTTTATGCCAAGTCAAACACCAGGTACATGCCGACCTTTCCAAAGCTGTGATTAAATGCTTATTGTGCAAATGCAGCACAGCAGCAAGTGGTATGGCGGGAAGGAGCTTTAGGTCCCTTCCTGGATCTGATCTCATTTCGAGAAAACAGGGTTCAAACGGGGGAAAATGGCATACCAGAAAGGAACCAGGGGTGAGAAGGTGGTGATGAGTTGGCAGGAGCAGTTGCTGAATGAATTCAAAAAATCTTTCAGCAGAGAACCAGAGAAGGGTTGTGCTGAAGTGGACCTTGGAGATCCTTTAGTCCCTGTCAGCCTCCGTGAGGCTAAATTCTATAGTTAGCAGTAGAAACACAACAAGAAAGCAATTCTGAAAATGAGACTACCCAGATAGGCTTGTCTGAAAATGTCCAACACGCTGGAAAATGAGGCTGTGGTCTATTAGGGAAAGAAATTGGAGAGAGAGAGAGACAGAGGGCAGTACTCAAGGGCTAGATGGATTGTTTCCTACGCTGGGATGCTGGTGCAGGGGCTCCAGCAAAGCCTGAAATCCAGCCTTCTCTCAGCTCACCAAGTCTGGTCTCCCTCAGCCAGGGGGAGAAAATCTTGTTAGCCCATACTGGCTCCTTTTGCTACTTTGCACTCAAAGAGCAACAGCAGAGGTTCTAGCGGGGGGGTGGGGGTGGGGGGGGGTGGAGAGAGAGAGAGGGAACTCCTAAGCACATGACCTCTGGAATTAGTCTGAAGCCTGTGTCCACCACTTACGAGCTATGCTACTCTAGACAGATAAGCTAATTTCTCAGAGTTTTTGTTTTGTCATCTATAAAGATCCCCACTTTTATAGCTTAGAACAGTCATTGCTTCATAGTGAGCACTAAATGACTGTTAATTCAGAAAGACCCAGCTTTAGGTCTTGGCTCTGCCACCTTGAAATGCTGTGACCTGGGACGTGTCATTGGACCTCTCCATGCCTCTGGTTGCCCATTGGTAAATTAGAGCTAATTATATCCACCTTTTAGGATTTTTGTTACGTGAGATTTTGTATTTTAATGGTTCCAGTAGGGAGCTAACTTTCAATAAATGTTTATTATTTTGATGATGATGATTATGAGTTAGATGGCTGTTTATCACATTTTAAACGTAAGTGAATTCATATAGCATTGAACATATCAAGAGCAAAAGTAAAACAGTTCTATAAAGTTGTATTTAAGACATTGCTATTAGAAAACCTAATTATATTTCTATCCATAATTTCCTATCTGTTAACCAGATAATTTACTGTAAAAATGGAATTGGAATAGCAAGATACTGACAAGAGAATTGTCTAAATAAATTTTTCTCATTACTCAACTGGTAGTTTCAACTTTGCACCTAATTTCCTTCCTGGCATCACTTCGAAAGACTTTGTCAGAGCAGGAAAAAAGTGCTTAAGGACCCAATGAGCCAGTGATTCTAATCTTAGGAATTTATTGTAAGGAAATAATAAGAGATATGTACAGAGCATGAGGATGTTCATTGAAGACAAGTGGCAGAAGTCAACCTAAACAAACTGAAGTAGGAGGAAGACTAGACAATGTATGGAGGACCTGTAGGGTGGAATATTATGCAACTATTACAGTCATGCTTCCCCAAGATACTTAATGGAATGGGAAAGGATCATGATATATATGAAAATTTTAAAATAGCATGAGTATATCAGCAGTTCTCCAAGTGTGGCTCAGGTACCTCTGGGCATCTCTGAGGTTTTTTAAAGGGGATCTACAAGGTTAAACTACTTTAACAAAAATACTAAGATTTTATCTGCCTTTTAAAATTCTCATTCTCTTACAAGTACATAGTGGAGTTTTCCAGAGTTAGTGGCATGTTATTATGTCACAACTTTAATAGCTAACAGAATATATGCTTGTATATTCTTGCATTTTAAAATTTTCTCAATTTTCATTTCAATATGATAGATATAAGCCACAAAAGAAAAGTTTGTTAAGATCTTCAATAATTTTTGAGAGTGTGAAGGGGCCCTGAGAACAAAAGAGTTTGAGAACCATTGGCTTATATCATAAGTATAAATGTTAAGAATATATTGATAGAGGGAAAAAATGGAAGCCAATATAGAATATATTCAAGCAATATTTAAAGTACTCTTAAATATATTTTAAAAACTCTTAAAACTCAATGGCATACTCTGGTTTCTCTTCATATCAAATAAATCTTTCGCTTTTACTAAAGATTTCTGTGGAGAGAAACAAACAAACAAAAAACAACAAAAAAACAACAACTCAAGGGTAGACAAAACAAAGCAAGAAACCCACAATGCAACTAGAAAATAGACAAAGAACGCAAA
This sequence comes from Cabassous unicinctus, assembly GCA_029593785.1. Taxonomy (NCBI): domain Eukaryota; kingdom Metazoa; phylum Chordata; class Mammalia; order Cingulata; family Chlamyphoridae; genus Cabassous; species Cabassous unicinctus. The sequence goes on from JAQZBX010107932.1 coordinate 8,777, forward strand.
GAGACATTTCACCAAAGAAGATATACCGATGGCAAATAAGCACATGAAAAGATATTCAACATCATTAACCATTAGGAACTGCAAATGAAAACCATGAGATATCACTATATACCTATAAGACCAACTAAAATAAAAAAAAAAGAGAAAGTGACAACAGTAAATGCTGACAAGGATGCAAAGACACTGGATCACTCATACGTTGCCGTTGGGAATGTAAAATGGTGCAGCCACGCTGGAAACAATTTTGTGGTTTCTTAAAAAACTAAATATAGTAACTACTATAGAAGAGCAATTGCACTCCTGGGAATTTATCCCAGGAAAAGGAACACTTATGGTCACACAAATACCTGTACATAAATGTTTATAGCAGTTTTATTGACAATAGCCAAAAACTAGAAACACCTTGGATGTTCTTCATCAGGCGAGAAAAAGGAATGAACTGTTGATATTCATAAACACTTGCATCAATCAACAGGGACTTACACCAAATGAAAAAAGCCCATCCCAAATGATGGCATACGGTGACTCCACTTGTGTGACATCCTTGAAATGACATTATAGAAATGGGAGAAGGATTAGTGGTTGCCAGGATTTGGGGATGCAGGTAGTAGGGATTTCAGTAAGGCTATAAAAGGGCACCACGAGGGACCCTCGTGGGGAAGGAATGTTCTATGTCTTGAGTGTATCTTGAATGTATCGATGTACAATGTTGAGTTATACTATATCGACTTGCAGGATGTTACCGTTGGGGGAAACTGGGTGAAGTTTATAATGGATTTCTCTGTATTAGTTCTTATAACTGCAGGTGAATATTTTTATCTCAAAATAAAAAGAAATTCAAAATTAAAGAGTAGTAATATAAGTAAAATAATAAATAAATAAATAGTGGTATTTGTTATTCTTATATGTAGTACTTCATTATCTGGGTACATTGTATAGAATCCATCATAATAAATATTTATTGAGTATTTACTATATGCAGAGCTGTGTTTTAGCCATAAAAGATCGGTAGTAACGATGACAATAAAAGGAAAGCAATCATTATATTCTGTACTTCAATTTATACATCTCCATTCAAAGTGAGTAAATATTTGTTTTGCAGCCTAAAAGATGTGAGTGTTTGCCAAGTTTGTTTTCTAATATAAATGATATGATTGTGGCTTTTAAAATAAAACATGAGTTATAAACACATTCATTCAGAAATAAGCCTAATTACTCAGAATCATATCACTTAATTGTCTTTGTGAACAGATATGTAAACAGAAACATATTTCACCCATGTGCTCAGGGCTTTTCTGAGAAACACTCTTGCTATAACATATATCCACATAATGACTGTAAACCATTAGTTTGATAAAAACACGTTTCAAACTCAAATTGCACTGTGCCGTTTTAATTAATCCCTTAAGGGAAGGTTATATATCTTTTTAAGGTTTATTTATTATTTGAATCAATTCTGGCAATGTATCCTCTTCACTTTTGGCTCACATTTATGAGCCAACAAGAAAACGGAGATTCTATTCTTGACTTTCTCAGTCATTTCTTTTTCTAAACTCTACAAAATGATAATTATAAAAATGATTTTGATATATATTCCTAGCTATTTTATGTAATATTTATTGCATGTTTACAATAAAATATTAAAATTACTATGGAGACTGTTCATTAATTTAAATTTAATTAAATCAAAAATATAAATAAAATACTTTATAAATGCATGTGAAATGTATTTATAAGGCTGATGCCTTGCAATACATGAAATACATGATGGTCTAAATAAAAATTGTCACCCCACCCCTGTTTCTTGAATATATGTATAC
>JAQZBX010107933.1:0-10671 GCA_029593785.1 Cabassous unicinctus
CTACCAATGAACACATGGGAATTGAAATTAAAAGTGCAATACCATTTATAATTGTTTAAAAACCTAGGTATATACCTTACATAACATGTACAGGGCTTACATGCTAAAAGCTACAAAATGCTAATGACAGAAATAAAAGACCTTCTATATAAATGGAGAAACACACCGTGTTCATGGATTGGAAGACTCATCATCAGACGTCAATTCCCCCCAAACTGAATCATAGGTTTAATGCAATTCCAATCAAAAAGCAGGACTTTTTGGTAGATTTAGAGAATATCACTTTAAAGTTGACATGGAAAGGAAACGGGACTAGAATAGCTAAAACAATTTTGAAAAAGAAGAATAAAGTTGGAAAGAATCGGTCTACCTGACTTCAAGACTTTTATAGTCACCATAATCGAGACTTTGTGGACCTGGAGGGATAGAGACTGATCAATGCAACAGAACCCACAGACCCACGGAAATACACTCAACAGATTTTTGACAAACGTGCAAGTGCAGTTCAGTGGACTCTGGACTTTTCTTTCACATCCTCTCCAGATCTGTCCCTCCGTTTGCCTTTCAGGCTGCTTGCCCCTGCAGCTTTGCTCAAGCTGGGTCTGGGGTCCCCTTCCCACCTTCTCTGACCACAGGCTCAGGCATCCTCCTGAACTGCAGGTACCAGGTAGATTTCAGCCTGCCCCCTCTGGGGGTCCACGGGCACTGCTCATTGAACCAGGGAAGTACTGAATACAGTGCAAACTGGGGGTGAGACTGCCTGGGCGTGTGCCTCTGTCACTTAGCGGCTGTGTCAATTTGGACGCGCTCTGTGCCTCACTCTCCCTGTCAGTAATGTGGGGTTAATGATGGTGCGTGCCTGTGTAGTAATTAAGTGAGCTGGTACATGGGAAGTGTTTAACACTTGGCACCCCCCTGCAAGTCCTGGGGAAGTCTCAGCAGTTATCATTGCATTTATCAATTTGTGTTCCAGTTGGTTTTTAACCTTTCCCTGCCCCCTCCAGCCGCCAGGCTGTGACAGCAGAAGCCATATGCATTTTTATATCCCCAGTGCAAACAGGTTCCCCTTGGGCTGGCTGAAAGACGAATGGACCTAAGTCCCCGGGGCAAGCCTGGCCACCATCCATCAGTGCATTTCCTGCACAAGTCTAAGGGATTTAGGGACAGTCATTTCTGGTAAGCCCAGATATGCATATTTTGAGATGACAGGAAAGTCTCCCAGCTCTTACTGCTCGCCTAGGTCCATCCTGCCCCAAAAAGCGCTGCATGTCATTCCGCAGGTAGGCAAACAGCTTCAGAGAAATTAAGCAACCTGCCCAGGGCTACAAAAGCTATTCAGCACAGAGGTCACGTTTGAAGGTAGTAGGGCTGGTGGCTCAGAAGGCAACACGCCACCCTTTAAGGGACAGTTTATACTTCAAGTTGGGTATTTAATACACTCCTTCTCGCCTTCACACCTAACTGCCTCTGAACTCATTAGGAGAAACGCCGACAGCGCTTTAAATATGCTGGAGGCGCCGTGGAAACAGGGACGCCCCTGGGGTGGGGGGGGTGGCCCAGAATCCACTCGCTCACGCGGGCGAGCGGCAGGAGCGCACTGCTGACTGAGCCTGGCACGCCACAGTCTTAACGCTGTCCCCTCCCAGCATCTCCTGGACGGGGCGCTTCGATCACGAATTACAGCCCAGGAAAGCGAGGCTCGGAGCAGGGAGGTGGGAATGGGCCAGCTCGGCTCCTTGCTGGGAAGCCGGCTCCTTGCTGGGGTCCACGGCCCACGCGCTCCCCCAAAATCCCAGGGGGAAAACCCATACAAGGACCGTCCGCCCTCCAGCCCAGGCGGGGTCCCGCTGCGAATGGCAAGGGGGCTCGGCCACCGCGCCCTCTCCAGCGAGGCGCCCGCCCGGGGGCGCAGAGCTCTCCGGACGAGCTGGCAAAGGTGACCCCAGCACGGCCCGCAGCGGGGCCTTCAGCTTCCGAGGCGGGTTGGGGGCCTGTGCGAAGGCGCCCCGACCCCAGCCCCATGCACTGAGGCTGGCCAGCTGCTCGGCACCCCAGGCGGGACCCCCTGGGCCCCGAGGACTCGAGCGCCCCGCAGCGCTCACCCTCCTTCCCAAACTCGGCAGCGCCGGCGCGGGACGAGGCTGCGTCTGGGGACGGCTCCCGGAGCGCCACGTGACAGCAGCCCCCGGGGAAGGGGAGGCCTGCGGGCTCCTCCCGGGACGGCGCCTCCCGCGGACGCCCCCCGCGCGCCCCCCGCTCACCTGGGTCATGGCCCCGCGGGCCTCCGCAATCCGGGCGTGGGGGGCCGGGGGCGCCGCGCACAGCCCCCGCTGCAGACGGGCCCGGCTCGTCGAGCTGCCCATGGGCTCGGGACTGGCGGGGACCCGCCCGGCACGCCCTCGGCCCCGCCTCGCCCCGCCCCGGCCGCCGCCGCGGTTCGCCGACCTCCGCCAGCGGGCGCTGGGCGCGCCAGGCCGCGGGGCTGGGCAGGCGCGCGTGCGGAGGCCCCGCCTCGCCCCTCGGGTGGCCTGGGGGAGTCTGCGGGGGGGAGTGCCCGCCCCTCGCTGCTGTCACCAGGCACAACAGGGCTCCCCGGGGCGCCCCGGAACCCCGCTGCGAGCTGGGGGAGCAATGCCTGCGGCCCAAATGCGGAATTCGGGAGGTTTCCTTGGCAATTAATTTTCTTGTGAGGAGGAAGAAAGGTGATGCATTTTGAAAAACTCTCAGGAGGTATTGATTTGGGCGGACTTTAAAAAGTACATTTTTATATACCTTTTTAAACGTGCAATTAGCATTTTAATATATAACGCAGGCAGAATATTAAACACCTCAAATTCTCCTGTGGCTTGCGCATCGAAAAAATAGTTCTAGAGTCTTCTTCCAGCTTTTCCCCATGAAATATAAGAACAATTTAATAATTGCACCGAAAGTTCAGATAATAGGAAAAAAGTTAACCGAAATGCTAAAACAGGGCTAGCTTTACCCCACCCTGCCGGAAGACTTATTCATATGCAGGCGCATACTCTTAATTTGTAGTAAACTCACAGTGTGGTATCCTGCTCTTTTTTTTTTATTATTTCCTTTCTTTTTTTTTTTTTTTCTTTTAATTTTGAAATAATTTCAATCCTACAGGACAGTTGCAAAAATAATACAAAAACCCCACACAGAGAACTGCAAACTACCCTACCCACCCGCAGATACCCAGATCCACCATATGTAACCTTTTGCCTCCTTTGAAGCACCATTCTAATATCTGCCCATCTATCTGCATCTCTTTTCTGAACGTTTGAGAACACAGCATACTCCTTGAACACGTAACACTTCCATGTACATTTCCTATGAATAAGAATATTCACCTTAAGTGCAGTTATCATTGATAACTTCATTGATATGAAGTTTACAGTAGAACCTCCAATTTTTTCTTATGTCCCACTAACGCTCTTTTGGGCCTTTTCTCCTCCATTCTCAGATCCCATCCAGTATCATGTATTGCATTTATTTGTCACTACCACTTTAGTTTCTCTTTTCTTTCTTTTTTTCTAATTGTGGACACATCTAGTCAACATAAATCTTCACATCCCAACACCCACCCACTCCCAAGCATACCATTTAGTGGGATTAATCACATTCACAATACTGCATTATCCTCACCATTACCCATTACTAGAATTTTCCCTTCACCCCAAACAGAAAGCCTACACTTATTTTGGGTAAACTCCCCATTTCCTCTGTCCCGCATCCCTGGTAACCTCTCCTCTACTTTCTGTGTCTATGAGTTTGCATATTCTCTTGTGATATTTTCTCATTTTATCTCATTTTATCTCATTTTATGATGAGGCTTAAATTTAATATCTCAATATATAGCAATCTCATTTGCTTTGATACTAACTTAACTTCAGTAGCATACATAAACTGTGTTCCTAAACCCCTCCATCCACCCACCTTTATGTAGTTCTTACCACAAATTCCATATTGATGCATGAGTCCCAAACCATCGATTTTATCAATGATTTTACATTTTATGCACTTGCCTTTTAGATCCTGTAGGAAGTAAAAAGTAGAGTTACACATCAAAATTACAGTAGTAATGGTATTTGTATTTACCCATGCCATTATCTTTACAGATTGTTATTTCTTAATGTGACTTCAGACAATTATCCAGTGTCCTTTCTTGACAATCTGCAGAGTTCCCATTAGCATTTAGCTGGTCTAGAGGTGACAAACTCCCTCAACTTTTGTTTATCTGGGAATGTTTTAATCCTCCCTCATTTTTGAAAGACAGTTTTCCTGGATAGAGAATTCTTAGTTGGTGGTTTTTGGCTTTTACACTTTAAATATGTCATCCCATTGCCTTCTTGCCTCCAAGGTTTCCACTGAGAAATTGGCACCTCATCTTACTGAAGCTCCCTTGTATGTGACACATTGCTTCTCTCTCACAGATTCCAGAATTCTCTCTTTAACTTTGGCCTTAGACAGTTTGATTATAACATGCCATGGTGTGGAACTAGTTGGGTTTATTCTGTTTGGAGTGTGTTGAGCATGTTTTGAATGTGTATATTTATGTCTTTCGTTAAATGTGGGAAGTTTTCTGCCATTGTTTCTTTGAATATTCTCTCTGCCTCTTTCTTTCTTTCTTTCTTTCTTTCTTTCTTTCTTTCTTTCTTTCTTTCCTTTTCTTTTCTTTTCTTTTCTTTTCTTCTTTCTTTCTTTTTCTTTCTTTCTTCCTTTCTTTCCTTTCTTTCTTTTCTTTCTTTCTTTCTTTCTTTCTTTCTTTCTTTCTTTCTTTCTTTCTTTTCTTTCTTCTTTTCTTCCTTTCTTTCCTTTCTTTCCTTTCTTTCCTTTCTTTCTTTCTTTCTTCTGGGATCCCCAAAATGAGCATGTTGGTATGCTTGATGGTGCCCCACGGCTTCCTCAGGCCCTGTTGGTGTTTCTTCATTCTTTCTCGCTGCTGCTTCCTAGACTGGATGATTTCAGCTGCCTTACCTTCACGTTCTCTCATTCTTTCTTCTGTCTGCCCCAATCTGCTGTGGAGCCCCTCTGGGGAATTTTTCATTTGTTTCTGTGGTCTTCAGTGCTGCCTGGTTCCTTTTTATAATGTCCATCTCGCTAGTGATGCTCTCTTTGTGGTCATCTATCGTTTTCCTGATTTCCTTAGGTTCTTTGCCCATGTTTTCCTTTAGCTCTCTGAGTATAGCTGGGCCCATTTTTGAAAAGTCTTTGTCTGGAATGTCCCGAGTCTGGTCCTCCTCATTGATGGTTTCTGTTGCTTTAATCTTCTCCTTTGGCCTGGGCCATCCCTTTCTGTTTCTTTGTAGGTTCTGTTATCTTTTGTTAAAGGCTGGACTTTTTGATATGTTAATGTGCTTCCACAGGCATTTAAATGCTGAGCTGTTCCTTAAGCTTGTACCCTACTAGTGTTATGACAGAGCTTCCTCTGAAAGCCAGGAGCAAACAAAAAAAGAAAGGAAGGAGAAAAGAAAGTCTTTGCAGATTGACCTGTGTGAGTGCTCTCCGTCAGGGCTTATCTGTATAATGAGTTTAGAGAACAGCTCCAGGCCAAAGCCTAGGAGCCTCCCTGGCCCTTTCTGAGCATGGCTCCTGCTTGGGCATGCACTTTTGGCCCAAGGACTTCCCATAGGAATGCCCCCTCTTCCCTAGGAAGCAGTGTCTGCACTACCTGTCCTACAGCCGGCAATGCCTGCCCCAGGCAGCCCTATGACTGCTCTCCCACAGAGCTCTGCAGGAGAGCTGGGTGAGTCACCTTCCACATGCAGGGCAAGCTCTGGGACAGTCTGTCCCTCACCATTCAGACTGGACCAGACATATGCGCTGTAGGTTCACAAGGGTTACTCTGCTCCCTCTGGAATTTGACCAGGGACCCTAACTGGAGTCATGGACTGGCTCCACTCCTAGCAGGCGAGGGATGGGATGGGGGCGTGCAGGGCACCTGGAGAGCCTACCACTTACTTGTAAGGGGTCTTTTTCTGGATTTGGTGCTGGCCCTGCTACCATATCCTTTACCTGCTTTCTAATTGTGGAAACAGCTTTGAGGAAGATGTTTCTGTCTGTTCTTGCTAGTGGCTCAAAGCATCCATGGGCAGGTGGAGCCCTGAAGCTTCTTGCCATGCGGATCAGTTTTACTTTACCCCTTATCAAGAAGAGATTTCCTCTACTGCTATGTAGTGTCTTCACAGTGATCATTTTTAATTAAGGCATAATCTCATTAGGTAGATTTTCCATAATTCACTTAATCATTCCCTTCCCCCAACACTTGCATTAAGGTTTTTTCCCAAGTGGTCACCACGATAAACAGCGCGAATCCCAGGCATCAACATTTAAAAATGCTTTTGATGTTTGTCATCGCACTTCACGTCCGTTTTTGCCACTGTGGGGCGGTTGATAATTAACAGTCTCAGAAGGCAGACATCTCTCTCTCTCCCATGCTGCAGTCCTGAAAACAAGGACTGTTTCCCACAAGCGGTCACGCTGGCCTGAGGGAAGGCTGCTGGCTCTCAGCTGAGAAGCCCCTTCTGCTTGTCTGAAAAAGGACGGCCCCTGCCCCCTGCCCCTGCCCCACAGCATGTGCCCTTCCTGGTGGCTCTGTGGACCTGACTGAGGGTGCAGCTTGCACCTCCCCTGAGCCCCTGGGATGACGGTTTCTGCAGGAAAATCCCAGCCTGCCCCAGCCCCAAGGATCAGCTCCCGGGAATGTCACAACTGCAGGGGAAGGCAGGGCCCAAGGTCACCATCACATGCCCTCACCACTCCATTGGGGAGTTTTGAAAAGCAAACCTCGATTAATTAGTAAACAGCTTTGAAAAGAGCCTGCGGGTGGGGGTGGACTCTGCTTCTGCCTGGGAAGAACAGCTCTTAGCCAGAGGGAGAGCTGCTGGGCACACTTCATTCCAGGGTGGGTCTTCCTTCTTGTTTCCTTTTAGTTAGCAGGACAAAGCACTTATTTGCAGGAACTTCTTGCCCATCGTTTTCGGTTTTTCAGACATGTGTTTTCCGTGCTAGAGCGTTAGAAGATTTCATTTATTTCATATAGAGAGAATTCAAGTCCACGAATAGTACATAGCTAATGACTGACGCCTTGGCACTTCAACTTTCGGTGACGCGTGAAAAGGAGTTTTTGCCATGGAGACCTTAAGCTTACTCTTGCAAGAAAACTGCTCTGCCGCCTTGGGGCTGGACGGGGGCCTCTTATGTCATACCCCATCAAGTTATTTTTTTAGATGTTTCTCTCCTCATCAGACGTAAGCAGAAACCCATCTGCATGAGCTCACCCTGAGGAACAAAGAAGCATGAAATAAATAATATTGCTCTGACCTAAATCGATCATCTATTAGCTGCATTTAATTAAACTTAAATGCTAGGGATTTGAAAGTGAAAGGACCCAGTGGCCCTTTCCTTGGGGAGTTCCGAGCTTTTAGAAATGGGCTTCCCGCGGGTCCTGGACCAGGAGCAGACAGGTGGGAGGTTTGCACCAGGTACACCTGCGTGTTCTGGTACAGGGTCTGCCAGTGCGAGGACCCGAAGAAGGTCTGTTTTGTTCAGAGTTGCATTCCCAGCCTGTAGCACATAGCAGGTGTGCACTAAATAATTGTTGAAAACACGAGGAAACGAGATATATGTATGCTAAGGAGCTGTCTGACCTGCCAGTAGTCTCTTCTGGGGGTCTCAGGGTCCTCACTTCCTGCCCTCACTGAAGAGGGGCAGGAGGGTGGTCTGCACGGGGGGCGATGGCCCCTCTGCCCAGGAGCAGCCCTGGCCCACCCTCTCCTGCGCCTGCTACCTCGCGGCTGCTGGACCTTCTGAAGAATGGAAGTGCTTATTCAAGCCTGATTACTCTGCCTTTATCTTTCCCACAAACTGGTTTCATACATCTGTCTGGTTCACGAAATGCGAAGAAAAATATTCTTTCTCTCTCTTTTTCAAGAATTTTAATCCCTAGTTGTTAGAACTGGATGTAAATGATTATATTTTTAGCACACGCTCAGAGCTTCACGGTAAAGGACACGTTAAACCAATCTGATGCTCTGGGCATGTTCTGTTACTGATTGTCAAACGGACAATTTATAACTCTTTATCTTCATGCTTCAAATGAACGTAATGAGTTATGGAAATAGTAAAGAAAAAAATGTGGCCAAAAAGAAAATGTTTTCTGTCATCAGTAAAGACCTAGATGGGCTTCTGTCGGCAACAGGCCACGAGGTAGATGAGTCGTGCCTCCTGGACGTGTTCTGTTCCCACAGCCCTGCTGGAGCCACCTTCTCGGGGGTCCCCCGGGCCTCAGGACCACTTCAGGCATTTGTTTAAGCCGCTCGGCTCCTGGGCTCTCTCTAGGGCAGCAGGTCTGGGTCTTAGGCCTTGCATTCGTTTCCTATGGCTTACCACAAATGGAGTAGGTGTTTATGACCTTGCAGTTCCGGAGGTCAGGAATTCCAGGTGAGTCTCAAGGGGCTAATCAGGGAGTCAGCAGAGCCGTGCTCCTTCCGGAGGCTCTATGAGAGAAGCCTTGTCTTGCCCGTTCCCGCCTCCAGAAGCCGCCTGCCCTCTTGGCTCGTGGCACCAACCTCTTCAACAGCAAACACGTGGCTCCAGCCTCTGCACGTGACTTGCCTGCCTCTTCCCTGATGAGCATCCCGTGGGTCCTCCTGGATCACCTGGACAAGTCCCCATTTCAAGCTCCTCAGCTTCACCACATCCACCGTGTCCCTTTTGGCATGTAAGGACACACACCCACAGATTCCAGGCTTTGGGATGCGTCAACCACACACATGTAAACTTTGCCACAGTCCTTAGTTCTGCTCACATAACCCCACAAGCTTCTGACACTCTGGCTTCGGGACTGTTTTGTTCTCAGCTCAGATTGTGCTCACTCACCCACCCCTTCTTTGATGGGTCCCCTCGGCTCGGGAGCACAGCCCGGGGCCATCTCTTCAAGTCCCCCGGCTCTCCTCCCTCTGGGTTCTCTCTGCCTTCACACTTCCTCCTCTTTCCGCAGATCTGCTGCTGCTTCTCCTATTCCAAGCGGATCTCCTTCCCTGGGCTTTAGATTCCATCTTTCCTTCTTTCTCAAAGACCTTTCTCCACACCTCCGCAGTTTTTCAGCCTTCCCCCAACACCCACTCAGCCATTGTTGCTTCTTTCTTTTCAACCATCACCTACTCAGGTCTCTTCTCTCCCTTCTTAAGGCAGCTCGCCTTCACCAGGAGGGCCCAGGAATCAAACCCTGGACCTCCTGTATGGCAGACGGGAGCCCAATCGCTTGAGCCACATCCGCTTCCCAAGCAGGGCCTTTTGGTGAGGCTATAGCAGTTAAGCTGTGGCCCACCTGAATCGGGATGGTTCTTGATCCTCTTACAGGAAAGCTTATTGAGAAGCCATGGGGAGAGAAACCATGGGAGAAGCCAGAAGCCGAAAGTCAGCAGAACCCAGAAGAGAAAGGAGAAGCTGTCACCACGTTCATTGCCGTGCGATAGAAAAGCCAAGGACCAAAGGGTCGCCAGCAGCCCGCCCCAGGACGCCACAGACTTCTGGGACAAAGCGTCGCCTTGATGACACCTTGACTTGGAAATTCCCATTATTTAAACCAACCCATTGTGCCCAGAAACTAAAGCCCCCCTCGTCCCCTTTACAGTGATGCCCCTTTCTAGGGCCCATTCTCTTCTTTTCCCTCATCTCCTTTCTTGCTGGGCGAGGAAGCTGGGAGTCCCATTGCTCTCTCCTCTCAGTTCCTGCTCACACCCTCACACCAGGCCCCCTAGATTCTGTCTCCTTGTGATGCCTCAGATCCCGACTGAACTCTCTCGTCTCTGTCTGAGTTAAGTAATTTTTGTCTCTGTGAGGACAATAACCTCACAACAGGTCTCTTGTCCTTCATTCTAGACCCCACACCTTCCCCAAAACTGCTGCTAGAATTATCTTTCCACTTTGTGATGCTAATCATATCATTCTCCTGTAAAAAAAAACAAAAAACAACTTCAAAACTTCCCGTGTTTTAAGCATAAAATTTAAACTTCTCAGCTTGGCCCCTGAAGTCCTTTATAATGTGTTTTTACCTGCCCTCACGTCCTGCCACTACTCCACAGGCTCAAGTTATATTGAATTACTTGCAGAGCCCCAAACAGCTTTTTACGTCCTTGTCCCACCTTACCCAACATTTTGGCCTTCTCCTTAACTCCTTGTGGGGGTTTGGAGCTGCAAGTACCCCAGAAAACCATGTTCTTAAATCTTATCCATTCCAGTGGGTGGGAGCCCATTGTAAGCTGGACACTTTGATGAGGCGCCTTCAGTTAAGGTGCGGCCCAGCTCAATCTGGGTGGGGTTAACCCTATCTGTGGAGTCCTTTTGAAGTGGAGTGAAAGTCAGACAGAAAGAGAGAGAGAGCCACTGGGAGCAGCCAGGAGCTGAAATTCGATGGAAGCCAGAAGAGAAGGGAGAGACTGGGAGACGCGCCATGTGCCTTGCCATGTGGCAAGCTAAGGACCAAGGATCTCCAGCAGCCAGCCCCAGAGCACCACAGCCTTCCGGAAGAGAGCATCGCCTTGGAGACACCTTGGTTTGCACTTTTATTTTAGCCTCAAAACCGAGACCAAATGAATTCCCGTTGTGTAACCTGACCCACTTAACCGCGTTTACTTGAGCAGTCCGGGAAGCTCAAACACT
>JAQZBX010107934.1:0-10602 GCA_029593785.1 Cabassous unicinctus
CAGGTAAAAGTATATGAGAAGGTTGATGAACAATCACAAAAACAGTATAATTCTTTGGTAATCTAGAATTGATACAGTTAGTAATTAAACATTTATAACAAACGATTTTATAAGCACTACTATGAGAAGTTATTATTAAACTAATAACATTCCCTAATAGTATAGCATATGGGGAGTTTATATAAGCTTTTATATCGTATGGGGTAGGTGTTCCTATAGGTCTCTGCAAAATAATAGGAGCAGCAGCTGCCAATAATCTAAACAAAGAAAAATATAAATGAGAATGATTTGTAGATGAACTAAGGTAGATAGGTGTTATAAATCTATTTGAATACCATTCATGTATTGGCTTAGGATTATATGCATTAACAGTAGGAGAAAAATTTTGAGGTTTTGATGTTAACTTATTACGATAATTATGGTTAGGAGAAGAGACAGAGAAATCATAAATTTTTAGAGGAGACAAATAAGGATGATGGAATAAAGCAGCATGATGAAATTTACATTCCAGCTAAGTAGGGAATCCTTTAGCTTTATTTACGTCCTTCCAAAACAAATTTTTGTCCTCAGTAGGATATTTGGCTACACAATCTGAAGTGAGAGCAATGCTACCATGGCCAGAAAAAGAGTTATAGGAGAAGGGGGTTCACCGCTAATATCCACCACTGCTTGGGCATTGGATGTTAGATGCTTTATTTGTTTTTAAGTGGGGAGAGCAGCTTTTCGAGTAGAGGCAGCCTGAGTGATGGGACGTGAACTCGCTTAGCGGAGGTTCTCTAAGGGTGGAAGTATTGTGTTTTTAATGTCATCTTCCATTGGGGGTGATTCATCCATGGTTGTCTTCCGTATGGGTGGGAGGCATGCTTTCATTCTTTTTTTGTTGAGGAGGCGCAGCAGGGCCGAATGTACCGGTCGGGAATCTAGATTGGCATTTTGGCATCCTGTGGAAACACACAAGCATATCCTCTCCCTGATGTTAATAAAACATCAGGTTCTTTCTATGTTCCAGTTAATATATCTTTCTATTTTACATTTTGTAGTATAAGAGTTATTAGTTTTTTTTTTATTTTATTAATAAATTTATTAAAATTGATTAAATATTGTGGAATTTTTAACACATTTCATTGTTTCTCTTTAAACTTATTATTTATAGACATTATAAACCAAGGCAAATAAAGTTTATGTTTTTTTAAGCCTTCTACAACATACTATTCACCTTCAAGTTTAGCTTTTACTATCTTCTTTCACATTCTGACACAACCAGACATTTTTACTTTAAGACAAAGCTATTTTCTTTTTCCTCTCAAGCCTTCTACAACATATTATTCACCCTCAAGTTTAGCTTTTACTATCTTCTTTCACATTCTGACACAACCAAACATTTTTACTTTAAGACAAAGCTATTCTCTTTTTCCTCTCAAGCCTTTTACAACATACTATTTACCTTCAAGTTTAGCTTTCACTATCTTCTTTCACATTCTGACACAACCAGACATTTTTACTTTAAGACAAAACTATTCTCTTTTTTTTCTCAAGCCTTCTATAACATATTATTCACCCTCAAGTTTAGCTTTTACTATCTTCTTTCACATTCTGACACAACCAGACATTTTTACTTTAAGACAAAGCTATTTTCTTTTTTTTTTCAAGCCTTCTACAACATATTATTCACACTCAAGTTTAGCTTTTACTATCTTCTTTCACATTTTGGCACATTTTTTTTAATATATTAGTAATTGTTTCTGAATTATTTCTGTTGTAGCTTGCAATTTCTCATAGTTAAGGGGCTATTGTTCAACCCACACAGGCTTGTTATTCTTCCATATTATCTTATCTGCTGTAGGGAGAAGAGGACAATCAGTTCTCGGTTTGTTTTCTCCTATTGCAGTATTTTTAATTATAGGTCTTTGATCTTTCTGAGGACATTCCCTAGCAAAATGTCTCGTTTGACCACAATTAAAGCAGGCTCTTCCTTTTATTATTGCTCTGTTTTCTATTTAAATTTTTTAAGTAATGAGAATAAAATTCGCCTTTTAAGGCCGCTGTAATTGCCATACCCTGAATATGAGCAGGAGTTGTATCTATGTACATTTTTATATAATTACTAATAGTACCTTCCTTTTTAATTGGCCTTAATAAGGCTTGACATGTTGGATTAGCATTTTTAAAAGCCAATTGTTTAACAATTATTTTTTTAGCCTCCTTATTATTTATGGTTCTGGAGGCTGTTTCCTGAATTTTTGCCAAAAATTCCTTAAATGGTTTATTAGCTTTCTGTTTTATAGAAGTAAGGAAAGAAGTAGTGGCTCCTGTGTTTTTTAATTTTTTCTAAGCTTTCATGGCCAAATTGTTAATGTTTTCTAATATACTTTTTGAGAGTTTTAATTGAGCTTGTGGAGCCATATAATCTCTTGTTCCTGTTAGCATCTCATAAGTAATTCTTATTTGAGGACGTCTATTCTTATATCTTTGAGCTAAGTCTGAACTGTTTGTTAGATACTGACATTCCTCTGACTTTTAACATGTGATGTGTAATATTTATAAACATGCGCTGTTCTTTTGATTCTGTATTACCCATATTTAAACTTTTCTACTCTATCCTTATCTTTCCTTAAGGTAACTGGTAAAAACCAGCGGGGCTGCAGCACCCTTAGTAGGATCCTATCCCTTAACGAAGAAAGAGAAAGCTTACCTTTAGGTCCCTGTTCGGGCGCCAGATGCCGTGGTCCAGCCGAGGCATGAGGGAGCAGGCTGAAGGTGGTTAAGGGCGTTGGCGAGAGTGATGAGTCGCACACCAGATTGAGTGAGAATTGACGACTGACGACTGACTTTATTGTAAGATAAACTTAGTTTTTATATTCTATTTTTTGGCAAGCGTAAGCATTCTTTTTGAAGTTATGTAAGGTTGCAGACGTCATATAGACTTGAGATAAGCGCTTTCAGTTCCATGGTGACAGGATGTTAATTTTTTAGGAACAGTAACTTACGGCATAGTAGTCCTTGTTTTGATGTTTAAGATTAGATATGCTAGACTTGTAGTTAAACTTTATGTTTTTAGCTAAAGAGGTATCAAGATCCTGAACTATCTTTTAGGCAGTAGTTTTCTGTTTGTAGTTTACTTTTTAAAATTCTTACAAAGATCTAAAGAAATTCATTTTTTTATATAGGCTTAAATTAGCCAGGGTTATTTGTAAGATATGGCATCACACCGAAATTATATGTACAGTTAAATTTACAAGACTATTGTTTTTCTTAACTGTGTAGCAATAATCCTAAACTAGTTAGGTTAGTAGTTAAATCATAGTTTATAATAAACAAGCCGTTGTTTTTATATGTAGGTAAACAATTAAAAAGGAAAAGCATCATTATAAAACATTATAATTAAGCTGTTGGGAGAAATAGAGGCCTTGATGATATTTGGGGGGACTGTGCCTGTCTTAGGTCAGGACCGTGTTAAACGGCTGTTGGATCTTATCCGTCATTGGAAACCATGGCAGCAATTGGCCAGGCCCCTGTCTTAGGTTGACCCAGCGGCTTTGCCGCAGAAAGAGAGGGGGGGGGTCCAGTTGCCCGTTATTAACTAACCAGTCTAGCTCCCGATGAGACATATTTCTCAAGGAGCTTAAAAATGGCCTTTGTAAGAATATAAACAGGGTGAAATTAGGCTCCAAGTCTTGAAGTGTTTAGCTCTCTTCTGTAATTCGGGTATCCTTGATCCCTCCTTGACTAGCCATGGACCTTGTCACGATTTTGGTCTTGACAAGAGCTGAAAACCTCCGTTGATGGCTGCCACAGTTCTGACTAATGGTGATAATGGTGTATTAAAGTCCTCTACTATGATTGTAGAGGCATCTCTTTCTCCACTTTTTTACCCAGGGTTTGCCTCATGTATTTTGAGGTTCACCAGTTAGGTGCATAAATGTTTATGATTGTTCTTTCTTCTTAAACGATTACCCCTTTTACTAATATATAGTGTCTGTCTTTGTCTCAGGTAATACTTTTGCATTTGAAGTCTATTTTGTCTTATACTAGTATAGTTGCTCCCACTCTTTTTTGGTTATTGTTTGTTTGTAATATTGTTTTCCAGCCATTCACTTTCAGCCTCCTTGAATCCTTGGGTCAAGGTTTCTTCTAGACAGCATATAAATGGTTCTTATTTCTTTATCCATTCTGTGAGTCTGTGTCTCTTGACTGGTGAGTTTAATCCATTAACATTCAGTATTATTACTCTTAAGGAATTACTTCAATAAGCCACATTTTCTTTGGGTTCATGTATGTCATATGTTGTTTTTATTCCTCTTTTTTCTTTTTAGTTATCCTTACACTATCCTACAACTCTCTCAACAGTGTTTTTCTTTTCAACCTGCAGAACTCCCATCAGTATTTCTTTAATTGCAGGTTTCTTATTGGCATACTCTCTTAATTTGTGTTTATCTGTGAATATTTTGAACTCTCCAACATTTTTGAATGCCAGCTACACTGGATAGAGAATTTTGGTTGGAATCTTTTTTCTTTTCATCCCTTACCTATCTCATGCCACTGGCTTCCTGCCTCCATTGTTTCAGATGAGAAATCAAAGCTTATACTTATTGAACTTCCCTTTTATGTGATGGCTCTTTTTTTTCTGATTGCCTTCAGTGATTTCTCTTTTTTTCCTGAGCATATAACAGTTTGACAAGTATATCTCTTGGAGTAGGTCTGTTGGGATTTATACTGTTTCTTTAAAAATAAAAAATTTTAAAACTCTGGCTATATGTAACACTAATATTGTAATGTTTTCATCAATTGTAACAAAGATATCACAACAATATTAAGTATCATAAATAAGGGTATTTTTCTTTTCCAAGTCATAAAAATATTCTAAAATTCATTGTGGTGATGAATGCAAAACTCTGTGATTAAACTGATAGCCATGGACTGTACAATATGAAAGATGTGTATGGTGTGTGAATAAAACTGTTTAAAAAATATGCCAGTGCTATTCAAATAATCTACGCGTTCAATGTAATACCTATCAAAGCCCCAGGAGCCTAAGGGAAGAAATAGAAAATCCAACCTTCATTCATAAGGAATTAAAATTCATCAGGACTTTAGTATCCACTCAGGTTGTTATATTTATTTGCATCCTTTTCTCTTTGCTGGTTTAGACTGTGAACTGTTTGAGAGGAAACACAGAACCTTACACTCCTTTCCATACACAGAAAGTAGTTTAGTTTTTACCATACAGTACTGCTGAACAAATATTTGTTAAGAGACAGAGAAAACAAATAGTTGTGTGAGTTGAACAGATATTGCTAACTTTGGGGGAGAAAGGAGAAGCAGTGAGACACCAGGAAATCCTCTTGAGAGAGGGTGGCTCCATTTATGAGACCCAACTCCAGAGGAGACCGAATGGAGACATAGCATATTTTAGTGTATCCAGAATCTTTCTCCAGAATCCTCAACAGGGAAATCATTATGGACACCTGGCAATACTAGAGCCCCCACCTAAGGAGAGGTGACCTCCTCCTGGGATATAGGTGTCTACAGGGATAAGAGATGAACAAGGATCTCCAAAGCTGTCTCAAGGGGCAAAACTGGCCCAAGTTTGTATTTTGCTTTCCTTTCTTGCCTGCAGAGAAGTAAGTATCTCATGGAGTATTGAGACAAGAGAATACCTCATTAATGCAGCTCATGAGAATGGAATCCCTAATGGCTCAGAAACTCTAAATATTACCCTTCACTATTTCAAGACTACTTTACTAATCTCTGGTGATTAGAAAACTCAATTTTGTTTTCTAACGACCTCCTCGTGAGTGGTTCCATCTCCCTTTTCTTCCTGGGAGCAGAACTTTCAACTCCATCCATCATTCAAGAAAGAATCTTCATTGGTCAACTTGGAATCTGCCTTGATAATTTCACGGTGAGTTACTGTATCTTCACAGGTGCTGGGGGAATGTACTTCGGCTCTATGGATTCCTTTTATTGGTAGTAGATTTAAGGGCATCAACAGGTTATGACCATAGAGAAAGCTTAAAATACAAAGTCCTGCCTTCTTAAAAGCCTGAGTGTAAATAGATAGCAGATACACTAAAATAAATTCTTTTTCCAGTCTTTCTCCTCTGGCCTCTCACTCTTGGGTCTTCCCCTCTCAGCAGTATTTTTCCTTGTTTCACTCATTCTTTTCTACAATTCTTGAAAGTATCTAACTACATTCACTCATTTTTTCTTTCAGACATTCAACAAATGTTTAGTCATCAATTACTTCATGATGAGCTCTAAAAATTATTTTGGGAATAAAGAAATGAGTAAGACTTTATTTCTCATATTAAGGAGATTACATCCAAATGGGGTTATAGACATAGAAATGAGTATATCCAATATCCTGAGATAGTTGTGAAATCTTGTTGAAGTGGATCGAAAAGAATGGACTCATTCTGTGGAGGTTAGTGAAGGCTTCACAAGGGAGCTTTAAATTGTACTGAGCCTTGAAGGGGGAAGTGGAGTAACTTCAGGAGGAGAAAGTGTAGAAACACCCCAAGACGACTTGAGAGCTACACAAATATACTGAGGTTTTAAAAATAGTTCATAATATCTGATGGAAAATGAAGGGCAGACATTTGAAAGGGGAACCTGAGCCTGGCCAGGTTGGCAGCAGCCATATAAGAAAGATCCCTGTGTTTTGCCCTCAAGAGCGGTGTTTAATTTGGAGTAATTGGAGAGTCAGTGCTGGCTTATAGGAGGGGATGCTCATGAAAAGTCTTGCCCTGAGGAAAGCTGACTCTGGGTCAATGTGAGTATTGCTGTTGATGATGAAGGATAGAAATAGCACAATGGATGTGGGGAAGGTGTGGAGAGTGAATCTGTGTATGGTGGAATCATAATGTATGAAATATTGGCTATTAATACTAAGCACAATGTCAGACATTTTATAGTCATTATTTAATTCTTTCAATTATTCTGTAAAATCAGTTTCATTATTTTGATTCAAGGAATGAAGAATGTGAGAATTACAGCAAGGTGATGTTCTTGTACAAGGCATGTAATTGTGTCTGGATTGAATGTTGGAGTTTGATATTCCTGGTATTTTGCATTTCACTAATAATTTTAATTCTTAATAAACAATATATTAGAAAATGGTTTGATTTACAGAAAAATTGCAAGAATTTGAGAGATAGTTTCTAAGAACCGCTCATCCCCTTTCCCCTGCTCTTAACATCTGCCATTCAAAAGAGCACCTTACATTTATTTGTCATAAATTCTTAGTCAATTTGTGACAGTGACAGCTTCTGAGACTCTCCCTGTTTTGATAACCTGGATAATTTTGAGGAATGGAGATCAGGTATATTGTAAAGTATCCCTCAGTTAGAATTTTCTCATGTTTTTCTCTTGTTTAGACTGGACTTATGGGTTTTTGGAGGAAGACACCAGAGATAAAGTGTCATTTCATCACATCATATCCAGTGTGCATCTTATCAAGGTGACTTATCATTGTTGATGTTTATCTTGATCAACAATGTTTTGAGGTCCCTCAGATTAAAGTTCTTCATTTCTCTGCCTTTCCTCAGATCACCTTTGGAAAGAGTCATGAGGAGGTCTTCAGTAGTGAGATTTATGCTCCATGGGCTTGAGAGAGCAACAGCCACATAAATTATTGAATTCTTCTGCATGAGAGATCTGTCTCTTTTAATTACTTAATGAAAAAAATTTTTTTGTATCTGAATGGATTCATGACATTTCTTTCATACTTTGGATTCTGATGCAATACTACTTTACTTGTTCAATTTGTCCTACTTTTGGCCATGGGAGCTCTTTCAGCTGCACTCTGTATCTCTTTACTATGACCCTATCATTGACGGGTTTATTTTAGTACCTATTTGCTCTTTGGTTCTACAAGATGTGCCAAGTGCTTCTTGCATATTTCTGTCCTAGAGTCAGCAATTTCTCCAAGAAGACACTCATGGAGAATGGTGTTAAATTCTAAGTTCTGGGGAAGCGGATGTGGCTCAGTGGATAGAGCCCCTGTTTACCATATGGAAGGCCCGGGTTCGCTTCCTGAGGCCTCCTTGTGAGGGCACGCCGGCCTGAGCGGTGCGGTGAGCTGATGCAGCAACCTCACGGCAGGAATTGGGTGTGTTGCAATGGATAGAGCACCCGTTTACCATATGAGAGGCCCCGGGTTCCCTTCCCAGCGCCTCCTTGTGAGGGCAGGCCGGCTCACACTGCGCCGTGGGCTGATGTGGCAAGACCTCACAGCAAGGGGGAGATAAGCAGACACAGAGAAGACAGGCAGCATATGGATACAGCAGCACAAGCAGCAAG
This sequence comes from Cabassous unicinctus, assembly GCA_029593785.1. Classification (NCBI taxonomy): domain Eukaryota; kingdom Metazoa; phylum Chordata; class Mammalia; order Cingulata; family Chlamyphoridae; genus Cabassous; species Cabassous unicinctus. The sequence goes on from JAQZBX010107934.1 coordinate 8,302, forward strand.
GGGGGGGGATAAATAAAATAAAAATAAATAAATCTTTAAAAAAAAAATTCTAAGTTCTGGGCACTATTTGTGATCCTTGATACTGAGGACTCTAGGCCCTCTCTGCAGAGAATATAAGGAAATACATGTGTGTATACTAAGCTTGTACATATGCATGTCTAGAAATATGTCTGCATACAACCCTCTTCATTTAGATTCACCTACACGTGAGTTCATACTCTTGTGTCTAACTCTAAACCATTATCACACAGAACATTCTAACCTCCTCCCCTTTCTTATCTGTAAGCACCCACTTCACAGTGAGAAAATATTCCCTCACCTCCCATCTGTCTATGAATTTCTTGATTCCAGTGTACATGTATAGAATTATTAGAATTGTTAATCCATACATGGTGGAATGCTACTTTACTAGAGTACTATACTTATGCACAGTTTCTTTTGACTTCATTTTATAGGCTCCTTTCATAGCCTATATTACTTTTTCAGCACCTTTGCCTTCAGCCCCTCTTGTCAGTGCAAATTATACATTTTTATATAGTTAGGTAGATTTGCAACCTTTTCATTCTATGTGGAATTCTCTTGGCCTTATAAATGAATTTTTACTTGCATACATAGGTTCACTCTTTGTGTTGTCAAGTTCAGTGGGTTTTAACAAATGCATGATGTTATTTGTCTACAATTACACAATACACAGAATAGATGCATTGCTCTAAAAATCCCCCTGTGCTTCACCTAGTCAACCCTCCTTCTCTCTCGTCAGTCCTCTGGCAACTTCTGAGCATCCTATTGTAGCATTGTTTAGCCTTACCCAGAAGGCCATATAATATATACCAACATATGCAGCATTTTAAGCTGGTTTCTTGTAATTATCAGTCATCACTTAATATTCGTGCATATATTTTTTGGCTGGATGGAACATTTCTTTTCATCTCAGCAATGTTCCATTGTAGAGACACAGCACAGTGGGTTCACCTAGTAACCTATTGTACAACATCTTGTGGCTTTCAGATTTGGAGACAACAGAAAAAACTGCTGTAAACATTCACGTGTGGAATTTTGTGCAGACTCAAGTTTCCATATCAGCCACATATATACCTAAATGCACAATTGATGGATTGTATGGTAAGACTAGGTTTAGTTTTACTAGAAGCTGCTAAACTGCCTTCTGGCTGAACCATTTTGTGTTCTCAATAGCAATGAAAGAGATCCGTACTATTGCACATACTCAACATCAAGTGGTATTGTCAGTGTTTAGGAATTTATGTATTCTAATAAGCATGTGATGATGTATCATTGTGGTTTTAATTTTGCAATTCCCTAATGACAAATGATGTTGAGCTTTTTAAAAAATTTCATTTATTTAATTGTTTTAATTTTTAAATTTTAAAGTAGGTTTAGATTATATAAATGTTGCATAACATTATAGGGGTTTCCCATATGCCCCCCTTTCCCCCTCCCACTCACTCCCATATTAACAACATCTTTCATTACTAAGGTACATTTCTTGCAATTGATGAAAACATATTGAAGGATATTTTCTAACCATGGACTGTATCTTGACAATTTTGGGATTGTGATATCCACACTATTTCTAATTTAGAGGGGGTTTAGATCCCATGGGGCAAATGGATGGAACTATTGGCTTGCAGTTGCAGACACTCTCTCTTGCTTGTGTTGGGCATTGTCCATCACCATCTCCTTGTTAGGTGTCCTGGGTGAATCCAATGAACTGGAGAGCAGGTGTTGAAACTCTGCTTAGATTCAAGGCTCAACCGGCACTTGAAGAGGCCAAAGATTTGACTCCAGGATATATATATTTAACAGGTATAGTGCTAATTATAGGTTCAAATAAAAGGGAAAGAGGAGCCATGTGTTGGGAAACTATAAATGAGTCTAACTCTTTTACACTGGGGAGCATAAATTCCAAAGTAAGGCCACTGACAGGGTGCTGAATTCCTGAGATTCTCTGCCCTGCTTATAGTGTCTAGATGTCTCTAGAGCCATCAGGAGCCTCGCTGTTTGATGCACTGTTCACTGTGGCAGTCAATGAGATCCTGGGGAGCTATGCAGAAGCTTAACCTTCAGAATGACCCCCGAACTCACTTTGAAATCTCTTAGTCATAAAAACTCATTTGTATTTAATATTTCTCCCCTTTGGTCAAGGTCTTTTTCCAGATGCATTTCTAGTTGGCACTTGGTAATAATACCAGGTGTCAGGGATTTTGAGCTCCTTTTTGTATGCTTATATGGGAAGTGCATATCTTCTTAGGATAGGATTCTGTTCAGACCTTTTGCCCATTT
>JAQZBX010107935.1:0-10600 GCA_029593785.1 Cabassous unicinctus
TATATATTTATAAATATATATATAATTATATATATATATATAATTTTACACAACCTTTTCAATCTAGTTTCAGTAACTACCTGTCTCTCAAGAATAGCCTTTATAATGGGGGGTGGGGGGAATCCTAAAATTTGTGATAATTCATATATTTGAATTAGAGAGTGTGTGTATATGTGAATCAGAGTCTATATACAGGAAATCAGACAGCAATCTTAAAGGAAATGCAAACGACTTTACCTTTGGTTTATCTTTGTTTTTCACCATAAAACTGATTAAGTGGTGGGTAAAATATTCTTGTATGATGAAGGTATTTGTACACTCTAGTCCAGAGTCTTTAACCATCTCACTTAAATCACAGAGAATGCAGCTGATTTTTCTGAATAATGCTGAAAGTATCATTCCTTGGTTTAATACAGGACCAAGAAACTGGAGGGATAATTATTACATAGTCACTTATATGCCTCAACAGTCAGCAATATTCTATACACATCTGCTTCCAATGAAGAAAACATGGAGGGATAACATGTGGGGCATCTTCAAACATTGTGACTACTGTACTGTGTGACTAAGGTAGTGTTGGTAGACTTTGATGAATAAAGCCTCAGTAAAAGGAGGGTTTATGTTTACTGAACACCTATTATTGTGCAGGATTTCATTATCTCATTGAAGACCTGAGCCTTTGAGGGCTCTTATAGGTCTAAGAACAAAAGGCATCAAGGTGGGGAGTAGATGTAGCTCAAGTGATGAAGCACCTGCTTCCCATGTATGAGGTCCTAGGTTTGTTCCCCAGGTACTCCTTAAAAAAAGGCATCAAGGCCCAGAGAGTATGTAGCTCAAGTCACATAGAGGGAAGGGGAGACAAGTCAGAACCTATGATAACTATTAGGCAACTTAATCAATTCAGCAAAAGCAACCACTCAAAAATAAAGGAACACAATTTTGAGGGTTGATAAGATAGGGGTGGTTTCAAGAGGGGAAAATTAGGTCAGAATGCAAATAAAACATTTGGATCTTGCACTATAAGTTTAACACCCCCACTCTGTCAGATTCAGTCCTGGGAATCTCTAGTTTGCTGAAAACCAGGTGCACCTCACTTCGCTCAATCGCTGGTTTGGGCAGAGGCATTGGTTCCGTGAGGCTCGCGAGGCTCCAGCGCTGGTGGGAGAGGCTGCTCACGAACCGAGGGTGGGGCAAGCCCAGGGGCCTGAGGAACTGCAGAGATCACAATGCCGGGTGCATTCTTCTATAATACCTGGCATTGCCCATTGACGACTCCGATCCACCTGAGCTGGGATCATTGGGAATCCCGGGCTCCCCGGTGTCCACCCAGCAGTTACAGGAGTCTTCTCTGGGGAGTCTACGCAGCTGCTCCCACATAGCCCGCCACGGGGGCCAGGAGGGAATCCCCTCCACTCCCAGCACATGCACTCCCCTCAGTGCCGCCCAGGACAGGAGAGGTGGGAGACCAGTCTCGGGGCTGAAAGTAGGGACATTGGAAACACCTCGTGGCCAGGTCGGCCGGCCTCAGCCTCCATCGCCTCCACCAGCCTCACGGTCGTGGTTCAGAGATGGCAGCTGCGGCGGCATGCTGACCCGTGCTAATCAGTGAGTCGGCCTTATTGTAATTTTGATTTGCATTTCCTTAATAGCTAGTGATGTTGACGATTTTGTTTTCATGTGCTTTTTGGCCATTTGTATTTCTTCTTTTGGAAAATGTCTATTGAAGCCTTTTGCCAATTTTAAATTGGGTTGTCTTCTTATCACTGAGTTACAGGATCTCTTTATATATGATGGGTATGACACCTTTATCTGATAAGTGGTTTTCAAATATTTTCTTCCATTGAGTGGGCTGCCTTTCACCTTCTTGACAAAGTCCTTTGAAGCACAAACATACTGAATTTTGAGGAGGTCCCATTTATCTATTTTTTCTTTCATTGTTTGTGATTTGTGTGTAAGATCTAAGAAACCACCTCCTACAACAAGTTCTTAAAAATGCTTTCCCATATTTTCTTCTGGAGTTTTATGATCCTGGCTTTTATATTTCAGTCTTTGGTCCCTTTTGAGTTTATTTTCATATTAGGTGTGAGATAGGGGTCCTCTATCATTCTTTTGGATATGGGCATCCTGTTCTCCCACCACCATTTGTTGAAGAAAGTGTTCTGTCCCAGTAAGGTATACTTTGTATTCTTGTCAAAAATCAATTGGCTATAGAGTTGAGGGTCTATTTCTGAAGTCTCCATTCAATACTCTTGATTAATGTGTCTTTTATTCTTTTACAGGTGGATGTCCAGTTTTCCCAGCACCATTTGTTAAAGAGACCTTCCTTCCCCAATTAATGTACTTGGAATCCTTGCCAAAAAGCAGTTGGCCATAGAAATGAGACAAACATATCTAAACTCAATTCTATTCTATTGGTCTCTATGTCTATCTTGATGCTAGTATTGTACTGTTCTGATTACTGTGGCTTTGTAGTAAGTTTTGAAATCAGAAAGTGTGATACCTCCAGCTTTGTTTTTCCTTTGTAATATTGATTTGACTATTGAGGGTTTGTTGCAATTCCATATGAATTTAAGGGTCAGCTTTTTCATTTCTTCAAAAAACTCTGCAGGAATTTTCACAGGTATTGCATTAATTGCTTTGTGTAGTATTGACATATTACTATAAAATGCTATTATCAATGAAAAAGGAACATCTTGTCATTGTGGGGGTCCTGTTTAATTTCTTTCAGCAGTGTTTTATATTTTTCAATGTACAAAGCTTTCACCTCCTTGGTTAAATTGATTCCTAGCTATTTTTTCTTCTATGAGCTATTGTGGAGTTGTTTTTTTTTTTTTTAAATCCTTTATGGCCTTTTCCTTTTTGGAGTATAAAATCACAGCTGATTTTTGTATATTAATCTTGTAGCTTGCAACTTTTTTGAATTTGTTAACTAGTTCTAATAGTTTTCTTGTGGAATCTTTGGAATTTTCTATAGGAAGGATCATGTCACCTTTGTGTTGTTTACTTCATCATAGCAGCATTATTCTTTATGAAAACCTGTGGAATGTGGCCCCTTCTAAGCCAAACTCAGCATATAACTGCATTACCTTCCCCCCTGTGTGGGACATATCTTCCAGGGATGAGCTTCCCCAGTACCAAGGGATTACTACCAAGCACCAACTAGCAATGCAACTGAAAAAAGACCTTGATCAAAAGGAGGAAAGGGAAGAGTAAAGATAAATGAGTTTATGTGGCTAAGACTTCAAAGTGAGTCAGGAGATCATTTCAGAGGTTATGCTTATGCATGTCTCAGCAGGAACTCACTGACTGCCAAAGTAAATATAACCTCAAATAGCAGCACTCCTGGGAGTGCTGGAGACCTCCAGATGCTATAGGAAGGGCAGACAGCTCAGGAGTTTGGTGCCTTGCCAGTGGGCCTTACTTTGGAATTTATGCTTTCCAGTGTGATAAAGTTGTACTCAGTTGTGTTTTCCCTAAACATGTCTCTCCTGCCCCTCTATTTTGAACCTATAGTTAGTACTAGGGTTGATAGGTGTATGTCCAAGAGACTTAAATCTTTGGGCTGTCCATGCCAGTTGGGCCCTGAATCTCAACAGAGTTGTAACACCTACTGTCCAGTTCATTGGACTCACCCAGGGCAACTAACAAGGAGATGATGATTGACAATGACCATCTCAAGGAACAGAAAGACTTTGCAACTACAAACAAGAAAGTCCTATTCATTTACCCCATTGGATCTAAGCCCCCTCAGTTAGAGGTGCAGTGGGCAACTCCATCACAGAATCCTCAGGATTGGGGAATGGATGATGGACTAGACTAGACTAACAGTTGTTTTACTGTAGGCTTGTTGTGATCCTATTAATGGAAGAACTTTTATCATGGATGTGGAGGCAGCAGCCACTGGAGGTTCTGAGGGGAGGGAAAGGGGGAAATAGGTGTAATTTGAGGGCATTTTCAAGACTAGGAAATTATTCTGAATGACATTACAATGACAGATACAGGCCATTGTATATCTTGTAATAACTTGCAAAAATGTGCAGGAGAGAGGTAAACCACAATGTAAACTATAATCCACACTTAGTGGTAATGCTCCAAGATGTGTTCATCAATTGTGGCAAATGTATCACATTAATAAAGGATATTGTTGATGTGGGAAAATGTGGGAGGCCTAAGGGGTGGGGCATATGGAAATCCCCTATTTTTTTGGTAACATTTATATAATCAAAGTTTCTTTAAAAAAAAAAAAAAGACTATATTAAATAAAAAAGAAAACCTCTGGGCCTAATTGCAAATTGTAATACCTACAATTGTTTTTGTTGTGTTTTTTTTTAATATCCCAAACTAGCAATTTTTAGCCAATAGATATAACCTAGTTTGCCTACACTGCAAAACTGTACTCAACATCACCAGGCCATTAATAAGATAAAATTCTGCATTTGCAAAACTCAAAACCACTTTGGCAGCTTGGAGCTTTCTGGTCCAGAGGCTCCCCATTTTGCTGAGTCTGTAACATTGCCTAGATCTCTTTCTCATGAGTTTGTGAGTGTTCCTTTTTTCCTAATTCCCCTCTTGGGGCTCCATCTCACCCCTAATTCTTGAATGTCTCCTACTGTTGTGAGGCTCCACCCCTCACAAGGCAAACCTGGCCAAGAACTGCACTGACAGTTTCTGTTTTGCTGCTATCTAGTGGCCAAATATTTTTTAAATCAATTCCTAAATTCTTGACTTTGAGCTCATTACATCAAGCTCCTGTGCATTCCAGGACCTGGTGCCTCAGCTGTTGTTTTTGTGTGTGTGTGCATGTGTGTGTGTGTGTGTGTGTGTACGTGTGGGATACTGCATCATTTCCTTAAGTTTCTCTTTTGTTGTAAATGTCAGAATAAGTTTCTTTGGCTTATATCAAAATAGCAGCACAGGCCCCACTATCATTATATGAAGACTATAAATGCTTAGGAATTAAATTTCAGATGCTCTTTTATCATTTTTAACAAATGTTTCACAACAATGCAAGATGTTGGTGATGTGGTGATATATGGGAGCCTTATATGATGATATGCAGGTTTATTTTGTAAGTTCACAATGTTTGCTATATACTTACTGTTCTGTATGTTCATGTATGAAAGATACACTTCAATTAAATTTTTAAATAAAAAAGTAAATTTCAGTGAAATATACTGAAACCTCCTGTAAATGGAAGACTGTTGACTAATGGACAAAAATCTTTCACACTTCTGTGACAGACACTAGGTGCTAGATGGAATTTTTCAAAAGTAACAAATTTTGCAAAGGGGAATCGTCTCCAAGCTCTGTCCTCCACAAGGGATAGATTGACCCCTGAGTGTTTGAGACCCATTCCTCAACAACTTTCATTTCTTTAGTGGAAACATGGGGAATTTACCAGGATATGTGGGGAAGGAAAACCAGTGTTGTCTCATTCCTACCCAACACTATCATTTACCTCATCTGGGAAGGACCCACCAGAGCAGGCACAGCCAAAGAGTAGAGGATGCTCTATGGTTCTTATTGAGCCAGAACATGTCTGAAAAGGGCACTCTCAAGCCCCCACCCAAGGTTTCATTCATGAGCCCAAAGCCTTCCTGCTGGGACATGGGTGAATGTGTCTCAGAAGAGGCCTGGAGACAGAGAAACAGGAATGAAGAGGAATGAGAAGAGAGAAAAAGAAAACCTTAGAGAGAGATGGACAGAGAAATATGGGGAGATAAAAATGCAAGGTATATATAATGATCTGGAGTTAAACTTGGGATCCACAGACAGAGAGACACATAGAGTGAAGCCAACAGGGAAAGAGAGAGTCCCTGATTTCAAATACATTCAGTTAGTCCACTTTGCTCTTTGAGGGAAATCTTCAGTCTTCACCATGACCTCTAGCCATTCTTGGACGTGTCACTGACATCTCTGGTCACAGGTTAAGAACATGCTCTCAGCTTCAATGACTTTCTCTTGGTACTCAGCCAGTGGGGATCTCTTCTTGGCTTCAGAGTATTTGAACATACACTTTCCTCTTCTCAGAACACTACTCCTCCCTTACCACTGTAATTCCCTCATATCCATCAGGTCTGAGCTTTAATGTCACCTCCTCAGTGGGGCTTTCATGACTAAGCTCTATTCCTTTATTCAGGATAATTTATTGCCAAGAAGTTGGGGACTGTCCATTTTCTGCCTCCTGCATTGACATGATTTCCATCAGGGAAGACCTGGATCTGTCTCATCCTTGGTTCTATCCCTAGGACCTAGGTTTGTTCAGGCACATAGTAGATGTACTGCTGAGTTGTGTGGGTGAATGGAAGGGAAGCTGTCAGAGAGACCAACAAATTCAGGAGTTGTATTTGCCCCCACCTAAAGCAGGCTAGATTAGGAAATCAAGAGATAGATCTGGAACCTGGCAGAAAACCCAAATGGCCATGGATACCCTACAAGATGGCTGCTGGAAGAACCTTGCAAGAACCTCCATTCCAAACAGGATTTCCTCTGGAATCAAGGAGAAGCCCTGGATATTCTCAAAGGGCCTTATTACTGGGCCTTCCTGGGGCATTGAGTGGTGGGGTATTCAATCAAAACAGTAAACAACTGTGATTTATCACTAGACATTAGCAAAGGGGCAGAATAAATTATGACTTTAAAAGCAAGCACAAAATCCAAATCAATGCTGTTTTTGCTTTTTCTCCCTCTACCCCGATCAGCATGCAATTAGACCTGGGGACTTGTAATCTGTGAAGGGGACTTGTAATCTGTAAATCAGCCCCTTTTTAGCCTTTTTCAGCCCTTTTCCTTGCTCTACCTAGGACCCATAATCTGTTATTTTCTCCCATTTCTCTTCTCTCCATTCCTTAATAAATTACTGGCCTAACTAAACTGCCTTGCACTTAAAATTCATTTTTTTGTAGCTTAGCCAAGAACCTAGAGAAAATCCATCAACACACCCTCTTCCAAGCATTCATCCTCACCCATGCACAGAGTCTGGCCTTTCAGGTCTGTCTGCAGAGCTCTCTCCCTAGCTCCAGGCCTGTGGTATTTTATCTTTGGTATTTTATACTGAATGACAACTTTTACCCATGTTCTATTCATTTCTACATTGTAAACATAATACTAATTATATTAAAGAGAAAAATGATAGCACTATGTAAATACCATCAAAATCAATGTTTACTATATAATTGGTTTTCTTTATTATGTGTAGGAGACATGTAAAGAGAATTTCATAAAATATGTTTTAATAGTTAATAGAAAAAGATGTTTTCTTCACTCACTTTTGTTCACCCCATTTTTCCTTTGTGTCCCTATTAATGTTTTTAAAAATACCCATGTGTGTTTTTAATACAGTGAAACTCAGAGATCTTCAGTGCATAACTTTCTAAGTTTTGACTAATGTATGTACACTTGTGAAAATATATTATTCCATCACTCCAGAAAGTTTCCTTCTGCTCTTTCCAAGTTAAACCAGTCCCTCTCCACTCCCCATCCAGAGATAATCAATTTTCTGCTTTCTTTAATAAATTTTCAAAATTCATGTCAATTAAATCACATGATATGCATTAGGATGGTTATTTCTCTGGGCATAATTGTAATGAGAAGCAACCATTTGCTGTGTGTATACCACGTTAAGCCCATTTCATTCCTAAGTAGTATTCTATTATATGGCTAATTTTTTATTCATACTCCTGTTGATGTATGTTTAATATGTCTCCAATTTTTGCCTATTAAAAATAAAGCTGCTAAGAGCATTCAGTTACAAATCTTTTTGTGGATACATTTATTTTCCTTAAGTAAATACCTAGGAGAGGACTTGCTGAATCACATATGTATGTGTTTACAATTTTAAGAAACTCCTAAAAAGATTCCAAAGTTGTTGTGTTATTTTTAACTTCTATCAGCAATATATTAGGGTTCTTGCTGCTCCATATCATTGTGAACATTTGATATGGTATGTTTTGTTTGGTTTAATTGTAGGCATTCTAGTGGATGCATATTGGTATCAAATTAAGTTTTACTTGTGTTTTCCTTAGGAAAACCATTCTGAGTAATTTCATGTGACCTTATTGGTCATTTCTTATCCTCTTTAGTCAAGTATCCTATTCAAGTATATGGATGGCCCATTGCTAGGGGCACACACATTAAGGGCCTATATGTATCTTGGAAAATTGATTTCTTTATCATTAGGTAATGTCCTTTTATATCACTTATAATTCTGATAGTTTTGATTTCTGCTTTGTCTGAAATTGATGCTCAAGTTTTCTTTGGAATAGTGTTTGCAGGGTAAAGCCTTCTCCATTCCTTTATTTTCATTTTCTGAGTTTATATTTAAAGGAATTACTTATAGACAACATATAGTTATTTGTTAAATGCATTCTGATAGTGTCTGTCTTTGAATGGTGGGTGATTTCAGTGACATTTTAAGCCATTATTGATATAGTTGAGTTAATGTCTACTCTATGTTCAACTGTTTTTTATTTGTTGCCATTGTTCTTGATTTCTTTTTCTTCCACTCTTTTTCTATCTCCTCTGATTTCATTGAGCATTATATATGATTCCATTTTCTCTCCCACTCAGCACATCATTTATACATCAGTTTTGTTATTTTAGTGGTTGCCCTAGAGTTTGCAATATGGATTTACATGTATATAAGTAAACTTTTAAGTATCACTTTATCATGTCTTGGGTAATTTAAAACACAGTCTTTCCATTTGCTGCCTCCTGTCCCTTGCCATCATTCAATTCCTTTGTGCATAAGCTCTCATCATGCAATATAGTTGCTATAATTATTCTGAATAAACTATCTGTTAGATGAATTAGATGGAAAAACAACATATTTTATTTTCATTTACTGCCTCTTAACACTCTTCTTTGTGCATATCTGACATTCTGCCCTATATCATATTCCTACTCTGAAAAACGTCCTTCAACATTTCTTTCAAAGCAGATCTACCATCAACAGATGACCCCAGTTTTTCTTCACCTAAGAAAATCTTTATTTCTCCTTCACCTTTGAAGGATCATTTCCCTGGGTACAGATTCTACGTTGATATGTTTTATGTTTTCTTTCACCATTTCAATTATTTCTCTCTTTTCTTTCCTTGTTACATGGCTTCAGAAGAGAAGTCTAATCTCATTCTCAGCCTTGTTCTTCCCTAGGTAACTGGATTTTGATGTTATGTGTTTATTTCCCTCTCCTCTGACTCCTTTCAATATTTATTCTTTGTCTTTTTGACATTTGGTTTGAATGATATGTCTAGGTGTAGGTTTTTTTTTATATTTATCTTGCCTAAGATTCTCTGAATATCCTAAATCTATTGATGGTGTCTGGCATTAATTTTGTATAATATTTGGGTATTACTACATCATATATTTCCTCTGCTTATCTCTTCTCCTTCAGTTATTTCTACTACACTTATGTCACACATTTTTATATTTTCCCAAAGTGCTTGGATATTGTGTAACATTGTTTTCATTCTTTTTTCTCTCTACCTTTAGTTTGGGAATTTTATTTATTCATTTATTTATTGATTTATTTACTTACTTACTTTTTATCTATTTTTACCCCCCCCACCCCATTTCTGCTGGGGTTTTTTGTGTCCATTTGCTGGGCAATTCTCTGTGTCTGTATCCTGCCCTCTCTTCTCATCCTTCTCCTTCTATCTTCACTGGGATTCAATCTTGGGGACTTCCAATGTGGGATAGATGCATTCTGCCACCTTCACCACCTCAGTTCCTGTTTCTTTGGCACATCTCATCTAGGCTATCCCTGTGTCACTCTCCTGTTATGTCATCATATTGTTGCATGTGGTGCACCAATGCACAGGGCCTGGCATCACACTTGCTCACAGGGCCTCATGTCACACCTGCATGTGGGGCCTAGAGTCTCACCCACTCATGGGGTCTGATGGAGCACCCACTCACAGGGCTTGGTGGCCTGCACACCTTCTATGTTTTTCTTTATTTTACTCGGAGGTCCCAGGGATTGAAGTCAGGTCCCTCCATATGGGAGATGGACGCTCAACCATTTGAGTCACATCTGAACCCTGGGGAATTTTCTACTGATATGTTTCCAGCACACTGGTTATATCCTCACTGGTCTAGTTTACTGATGATCACTTCATAGGCATTCTTCACAGGACTCTTGATGTCCTCCCCTTATACTTATTAAACCTTGCCTCACTTGCCTCACCCCATCCCAGCACTGGTTCCAAAGCTCCATCTCCTACTATCATAGGCATTAACAGAAAGGCTGCCTCTCCCCAGTTTCCATCATGGGTTTGTTGGTCAGGAATAGGCCAAGGGTAGTCACCTGAGTTTAATGACCTGCACTATTTGTTTTTTATGGAAACTGTTTAAAGAACTTAATATCAAAATTTTAAAGAGAATCTTACATAAAAATTATTTCACTCTATATTTTAAATATCACTGGATTCTCAAATAGTTTCAGACTTTTTCAACATGAATGATCATTTTAAACTATCTCACTGTCTTTCAATTTATCCCAAGAATTAAGAACATTATTATAAGTATATTGGTTTCTGTGATGAGAAGAAAGTAGACCTATAGAATTGTTATAACATAAAATGTTTTGTAGGTTCAAAAATTG
>JAQZBX010107936.1:0-10602 GCA_029593785.1 Cabassous unicinctus
TCTCCTAATCATTCTGGCCTTCTAAATCATTGTATATGTTTTCCTCTTTTTGGTTTCCCAGTCCATTTTAGGTACTCCACTTTTCCCTATTACTCTACACTGCCCTCATGATTTAATATTTGTTATATTAAGTCTTATATGGCCCCTCTTCTAACTTTTATCAATATTACTATTATTCTCCTTCCTTTCTCACAACTTTTTATTCCTCCGGCACTAATCTTTGCCTTCAAAGGAACAAGAAAGAAGCAAGGAAATGAAATAAGAAGAACAAGGTGTCAAAGGGAAAACTTAACACACCCACAGAACCACAGGCTAAATAAAACTCTAGAGCAGAGAGAGAAGCTAATCAACTGAATAAATAAATTAAACCTAAAGAAAGTAGAAAGAAGGAAACAACAAAGATTAGAACAGAACTAAATGAAATAGAGAATAAGAAAGCACTAGAAAAAGTAAACAAAACCAAAAGCTGGTTCTTCGAGAAGATCAATAAAATTGACAAACCCTTAGCCACACTAACAGAGAAAAAGAGAGACAGATGCAAATACACAAAATAAGGAATGAGCAAGAGGATATCACTACTGACCCCACAGAAATAAAGCCTATCATAAGAGGATACTTTGAAAAATTATATGCCAATAAGAATGCTAATTTAGAGGAAATGGACAAACTTCTAGAAACTCACAAATAGCCTACATTGATGAAAGAACAAATAGAAGAACTCAACAGTCCAATTACAAGTAAAGAGGTAGACTCAGTCATCAAAAACCTCCCAACTAAGAAGGGCCCAGGACCAGATGGCTTCACAGATGAATTCTACAAAACATTCTAGAAAGAGCTAACACCAATCTTGTTTAAGCTCTTCCAGAAAATAGAAGTACAAGGAATATTGCCTAACTCATTCTATGATGCCAACATTACCCAAATACCAAAGCCAACAATGATACCACAAGAAAGGAAAATTACAGAGCAATTCATCTAATGAATCCTGATCCTAAAATCCTCAAAAAAATACATGCTATTTGCTTCAACAGCATATCAAAAGAATTATACACCATGACCAAGTGGGTTTCATCCTGGGTATGCAAGGATGGTTCAATATAAGAAAATCAATCAATGTAATACACCACATAAACAGATTGAAAGAAAAAACTCACATGACCATCACTATAGATGCAGAAAAAGCATTCGACAAAATACAGCACTCTTTCCTGATAAAAACACTGCAAAAGATAGCAATAGAAGGAACCTTTCTGAACATGATAAAGGGGATATATGAAAAACCCTAAGCTAACATCATCTTTAATGGTGAAACCCAAAATCCTTCCCTCAGACCAGGAACAAAACAAGGATGCCCACTATCACCATTCCTATTTAACATTGTCTTAGAAGTACTTGCTCAAGCATAGAGGCAAGAAAAAGATATAAAACACATCAAAATTGGGAAAGAAGAAGTAAAAATTTCATTATTTGTAGTTGACATGATCCTATATGTAAAAAGCCCTGAGAAATCTACAATGAAGTTTCTAGAACTTATAAAGGAGTTCAGTAACATCGCATGATATAAGATCAATGTTCAAAAATTAGTAGCATTTCTGTACACCAATAATGAGCAATCTGAGGAAGAAATCAAGAAAAAAATACCATTTACAATAGTAACTAAAAGAATCAAATACCTAGGAATAAATTTAACTAAAGATACAAAGGACTTTTATATACAGAAAACTACACAACCCTTTTAAAGGAAATCAAAGAAGCCGTAAATAAATGGAAGAATATTCCCTGTTCATGAATAGGAAGACTAAACATCCTCAAGATGTCTATCCTACCCAAACTAATCTAAGGATTTTATGCGATCCCAATAAAAATCAACACTATTTTCTAAGGAACTGGAAAAACTAACTACAAAATATATTTGGAAAGCTAAGATGCCCTGAATCACCAAAGACATATTGAAAAAGAAAAATGAAGTTGGAGGTATCACTCTACCTGACTTTAAAATATTCTATAAAGCTACAGTGGTCAAAACTGCATGGTATTGGCAGAAGGACAGACATACTGACCAATGGAACTGAATTGAGAGTTCTTATATAGATCCTTGCATATACAATAATCTGATATTTGACAAGGCCACCAAGTCCACTCAGTTGGGAGACAATTGCCTCTTCAACAAGTGGTTTTTGGAGAACTGGATATCCATATCCAAAAGAATGAGAGAGAAACACCATCTCACACCTTATGCAAAAATTAACTCAGGATGGATCAAAGATTTAAATAAAAGAGTCAAAAACATAAAGATATTGGAAGATAATGTAGGGAAGCATCTACAGGACCTAGTAATAGGAAATTGTTTCATGAACTTCACACCCAAAGCACGAGCAGCAAAAGGAAAATAGATAAATGGGATCTCCTCAAATTTAAAAACTTCTGCACATCAAAAGATGTTATTAAGAAAATAAAAAGGCAGCCTACCCAATGGGAGACAATATTTGGCAACCATATATCTGCTAGGAGACTAATATCCTGCATATATAAAGAAATCCTTCAACTCCAAAATAAAAAGTCAAACAACCCATTTAAAAAATGGGCAAGAGACCTGAAAAGTCACTTCTCCAAGGAAGGAAAACAAATCCTAAATAGCACATGACAAAATGCTCAACATTGCTAGCTATTAGGGAAATGCAATTCAAAACTACAATGAGATACCGTCTTACACCAATTAGAATGGTGGCTATTATAAAAAGAGCAGACTACAAGTGTTATAGAGGATGTGGAGGAATGGGAACCCTCATCAACTTCTGGTGGGATTGTGGAATGGTCCAACGAGTGGAGGACAGTTTGGCAGTTCCTCAGAAAACTAACAATCGATCATCTGTATGATACAGCGATTCCACTGCTGGGTATATACCCAGAAGAATTGAAAGCAAAGACACGAACAGATATATGCACACCAATGTTCATAGCAGCATTGTTCACTATTGTCAAAAGTTGGAATCAACCCCAATGCCCATCAACAGATGAATGGATAAACAAAATGTGGTACATTCATACAATGGATTATTACTCAGCTGTAAGAAGGAATAAAGTGTTAACACACGGAATAACATGGATGAATCTTGAAGACCTTATATTGAGTGAAGCAAGCCAGGCATTGAAGGATGAACAGTACATGACCTCACTCATATGAATTGAGGAAAGTGAGCAGTCTCTGAGAACCATTGTCTGACAGATAGGTTAACAAGAGAGAGAAAGAGAAGAGAAGGTTGTGAGCCATCACCCATATGGACATAATCTATGGTAAAGTGATAGAGTATAGTTGCGTATTGAAAGATAGGACTGTGGGTAGTGATATTACTGGGTTTGGTGGTGCAGCGTTGACAGATGGATAGATTAGGAAGGGCAGGTTAGAATACCTAGGATACTGGGAGTAGAGATGGGAGAGGGACCAGGTGAACACAGAATTTGTGGATATGAGGTTGAAAATGCAGGGGTGGGAATGATCTTTTGGCAATATGATAAGGGACTCTCACTGGTTTTGGGTGTTGCTTTGGCAGGCATTCAGGACAGATCGGATCTGTAGCAGGCTTCTGGGGAGTGTACATGTTTTCATCCTGTCATAATGTGTTGTCTCAGTGGTTGGAGTCCCACATGGTGAGTGGGAAGTAGATAGACCCCCATCTTTGGGAGGACTGATTCACCCTGAAACAGATATGTGGGCATCTCTTTTGAACAATGGTGAATCCTAATAAGGGAGGACAATCAACGTGTCAAGACCTCTTGTTGCATGTAACTATGAATCTTGTCATCCAATGAGTCAAGACAGGGGGTTGCCATGTGCCCCAGAGGGATGGGGAGGGAGGAACAGAATAGATCAAACAGGGGGTATTTAGTGGTCAGGGTAAGAGTTTTTCATTACCTTACAGTGATGGCCACAAGACATGGTAAATATCATCAAAATTTATTAAATTTTATTGTCTAAAATTTAAACTATACTGTAAACCATTTACAATGTTTAGTAGCTATGATTCACTATCTGTATAACAGTCATAACAATGTTACCATCCACATATAAAAAGGATTTAATATGGGGTGAGGAAAGAAGTAGGCGGTAGGGTATATGACAGTCTCTAGTATTCTGTGTGTGACTTTGCTGTGACCTAAAACTTCTATGAAAATTAAAAAAAAATTTGGAGACATTGTGAAGTGAGAGGGGGAAGGTTCCACAGTATAGACTGGAACCTGATAATGCAGTGATAAAAGGAAAATGTTTAATTTTTTTTTTAGTTTTTGTTTTTTCCCATTTTGGAATATCCCAATTCTTGAATTTTATTTTATTTATAGTGTTTTATTTTTAAGTTTCCATGTATTTTATCTTTTACATTTAAACTCATCATTATTATTTCATTTTCCTATTATTTGTATTTGGCTATAATATGGACTTCATCTTTTAAGGAAGTTTTTGATCCCAGAAGGGTTACAATGGAGGTGGGAGAGGACCGTTGGTGGGGGGTGTCAGGGATGGGGTTTTCATTGGAAGAAGTTCACCTGAATATACATAAAAGATATATAAAATTGTTGAAATGATCAAGGGGTGGGGCATGGTTACAGTGGGTGGAGAATCACTCAATAAATGAGAGAATACTCACTTCCTAGTCTAGAGAGCTCTGCCACATTCTCCAAGGGAGTAACAAGAGTCCCCCAGGTGCAAGGGCAGTGTCTGGCTAAGGAAGATGGTACAATTTTGGGTTCCTGTTGTTGATGACTAGCCTCAGTATTCTTGCCTCTTGTAATTGAAACTTAGCCTATTGTTATGGGGTGCCTAAGGGTTGCCGCCTGATAGCCTCTTTGTTGCTTAAATGTGGCCTCTGTCTAAGCCAAACTCAGCATATGAATGTATTACCTTCCCACCAGTGTAGGACATGACTTCCGGGGATGAGCCTCCCAGGCAACGAGGGATTACTACCAAGGGCAATCTGGCAATACAACTGGAAAAAGACCTTGAATAAAAGGGGGAAAAGGTAAAGGCAAATGAGTACATATGGCTAAGAGACTTCAAAAGAGTCAGGAGGTCATCCCAAAGGTAACGCTTACACACAACTCAGTAGGATCTCATAGAACACCAAAGTGGATATCACCCCACACAGAGGGGCTCCTGAGGGCTCTGGAGACACCCAGGTCCTATATAAGGGGGGATAGCTCCAGAGCTTGATGCATTTCAGTTGGCTCTGCTTTGGAATCTGTGTGCCTGAGAGTGAGAGAGTTAGACTCAAATAAGTCCTCCCTGCACATGGTCCATCAGTTCCTTCTATTCAAACCTATAAGTGGTACTGGAGTTTTTAGGTGTACTTCCAGAGACTGGAACCTTTGGCCTGCCCATGTGCCAATTATGCCTGGAATCTCGGTGGAGCTGCAACTCCTACTCTACAGCTCAATGGATTCACTCAAGACACCTGATGAGGATATGGTGATGGAAAACGGCTATCCCAGGGAATCGAGAGAGTCTGCAGCTGCAAGCTAGATAATCCCATCCATCTTATTCATGGGATATAAACTCCCTCTCATTTGGAAGTGGAGCGGGCATTACCATCCCAGACTCCTCAGGATTGGGGGAAGAGCTATGGACTACAGTGGACTTATTGGTATTCTGTTGTAGACATATTGTGATTCAAGCAATGGAAGAAATTACAACATTGATGTGGAGCCAGTGGCCACTGGATGCTTTGGGGGCAAGAGGAGGGAACAGCAGTTGTAATACAGGGGCTTTTTTGGGACTTGGGATTTATCCTGAGTGACATTACAATGACAGATATAAGCAATTTTACATCAGCATATAACATGCAGAACTGTGTGTGAGAGAGTGTTGTCTAGTATGTGAACTATGGTCCATGCTTAGGGCAGAGCCCCAGGATGTGTATATCCATTGCATGTGATGTGCCACCCTAATGAAAGATGTTTATGTGGGAGGTTGTGAGAGGTGTGGGAGGTGGGGAACATAGGAATCCCTGTAATTTTTGTATAACATTTATGTAATCTAAGCATATTTTAAAATGTTAAGAAAAATAAAAGAGTAGTATATTGTTAAAACAATATTCATTATTGACTAAAATGTGGTGAGATGGTAATTTAATTTTGGAATCACCAAAGAAAGAGAATATTGTGCTCTTTGCATTGTTTACTAAAATAATACAAAGTAAAGAAATATATTTCATGAAAATAAAATAACTTTGAATCAATATTGAATAAAGCGCAACTTAGCTTTCTTTACTCCTAATTTCAGCATCTCTAGAGTTCTATCAAGCATAGAAAAACTAAAACAAGCTACATATATGAATTTATACAATCATTGATCTAGACCTTGCCATTAGCACCTTGACCTCTCATTTCTTATACAAAAGATGACAACAGCCAACAATACGCCTTTAAACTATATCAATCATCATTCTAAGCACACTTGATGCATTATCTATTATAATCCAAGACAGTCCTATGAGATTGATACATCACTGTCTCAATAATTCTGTATTGATACAGAAACTGAAACATAAAGATGCAGAGAAACTTGCCCAAGTTGCATAGTACTATGTAGAAGGGACAGCATTAGGAGGTTACGCTTGCTATTCTTCAAAGTTCTTGCTCTTGGGAATGACTCACATTTATAAAATGTTAGACAGCAGTTTTTCCAGTCTGCATGTATTTATCCTCAGGGCATCAAGAGTAGAATATCAGTTTTACATTGTCCTAGATTTTTTTCATAGTTATTCCTCTCTGTAATTCTTTCAGACAGGAATTTTAAGGTTCTGATTAGTTCATGCACCCGTACTCTCAATACTAGAATATTCTATGCCTTATGTCCCAGACTCCAAGATCACTTCCAAACTACTGCCCTAGAGAGTCTGCTTACCCAGCCTCTATGGGTCTCATACACACACACCACCACCCCCAACATGTTCACTGATGCTACAGCCACAAGAGAAAACAGGATATACTAGTTTGGCTGCCATCTTGGTTGAAGCTGATAATTCTAATCCTCTTGGGAACTAAAAGTTCGGAACACCTTTAACTATTTGTACATAATTTATATCTCTTTAAATATATCCATGAAAACATACTTGAAAATGTAGAAAGGGACAGACTGTAAGGATACCTGAGCCTGGAAAACCACATAAACCTTAGCCACAAATTACAGATACTGTTGGTTCTGTTTCCAAACCATGTAGATCCAGGATCCCAAAGAATGAAGGAGTTATCTCCAGTCTGAGCATAGACTTTCTAAGAAGGTTTTAAAGATCTAATTAAGGACCTGCTACTCCAAGGTAACTTTTATTTGCTGCTGAGTTTGTGATGCTGACAACCCTTAATTTTTCAGCTTTAACATAATTTCTATTTTCAAAGATTTGAATAAGGTTAGAATGAATCTCATTTCTGGTATAATTCATGTAGTCCCTAAGGAGCAATAGAACAAATGTGTAGAAAGGAAGTTTATGGAAAGGTGTCCTCAAATGATTACGTTTTTCACCCTCAATTTCTACTGAAGCTTAAAGCTCTTGGGAGTTTTCTGACTAAAGAAATTCATCCCCTGAGCTGGGACGCTTGAGGCCCACATTCATAAGATGTTACAAGCCTTTAGAGCAAAAATAAACACTGCCCATAAACTCAGATTTACTAAGGAAGTTTCTCTAAACAATCGTTTTGAGTCAATCGAGGGAAAGGAATATTATATTTAAAGTGGATGAAATTCCTAAGCAGCAGTTAGTGATGAGTAAGTGATTGCTATCTCTGTGGGAATATTCTTTACAAATAAGATGGCTTATTGTAATAGACGCTGTTACATGTCTAAATGTATTCAGAAATTTAGGTACAAGTGACTTCTTAATGGCAATTTTCTCTCAAGGAGAAGATAGGGTCTCCAGTTTACAGGTAAGTTGGATTTAAATATGTGTTTTTACTCTCACAGATCTTTATGAATAATAACCAGCATACCCAAACTACTCAGAAAAGAAGTCATTTGAAATATTATGGAACAAGACTATAAAAAAAGAGCAAAACTTTTCCAAAATTATTTTAATGGTAGTATAGGCAATGAATTATATTTATAAGAGAACTAGGATCATAAAGTTGTTTTTCAAAAAGAACATAAAACTTATCCAATATCCATAATTCAAATAAACACTATTAGTATTTAAATCTTTTATAGAGGCAGTTCTATTATATATGTCATTTGAGATAACTGAGATCATAGTATAACACCATTTTATATTTTATTTTTCCATTCAATATTATCCTAACATCACCTTTCCAAATCAATAATTCTTCTTACATATCACCTATTGATTTGGAATATGGAATTATGTTGTATAGTTATGTAATACCAGGTACACATGAAATTCTTACAGATCACTTTGATGTGCACCTGATATTTCATAACTCTACATCATAATTCATTTAACTGATATTTGGGTGGTCTTCACATTTTCTATAGTATGAAAAAAATGTGAAATATACTATATTCACACAAGCTTTGATGTTATTTTTTATTTAGCCTAGATTCTTTTATTTTTTTTTAAAGATTTATTTATTTATTTATTTATTTATCCCCCCCTTGCTGCTTGTGCTTGCTGTGTCCATTCGCTGTGTGTCTTCTCTGTGTCTGCTTGTCTCCCCCTTGCTGTGAGGTCCCACTGCATCAGCCCACCACACCACGTGGGCTGGCCTGCCCTCACAAGGAGGCCCTGGGAAGCGAACCTGGGGCCTGACACATGGTAAACGGGGGCTCTATCGATTGAGCCACACCCGCTTCCTGTTGTGAGGTCTTGCTGCATCAGCCCACCGGGCCGCGTGGGCTGGCCCGCCCTCACAAGGAGGCCCCGGGAAGCGAACCAGGGGCCTCCCATATGGTAAATGGGAGCTCTATTGATTGAGCCACACCCGCTTCCCTAGCCTAGATTCTTAACAGAAAAGAGTACTAGTCCAAGAAACATACCCATTTTGAATTCCTTTTTATATAAAGACGTTTTTATATCCGGAATATTTAATACCAACACATAGTAACCAGCAGTGGATAATAGAACTCTGGTAAAATTTTGTTAATTTGCCAGTGAAAAGTATTTCACATTTTACCTTGCATTTCTTTGAGAGCTTATGAAATAGAGAGTATTTCAGATGTCGAACTGTTTTCAGGAGCATTATCTTTCCATTATTTTCACCTTTTCCTTATAAGTTTGTTCATAGAGATTATCTTTATTTGCAAATGCTATTTCTATAATAATAGTTGCCTGTCACATTTGTTGCAAAACTCTTTCAAGTTTGTTCCATCTTTCTGCAGTTGAGTCCATCAGTTTCGTGCTGTTTTATACCACTTCACTTTGTATAACATGCTTCTCTTATCCAGAGATCAGTTACATATTCATCTCTTGGTTTTTCTGTTTTTGAGCAGATTGATGCTTTAAGTTTGTAATACATGCATTTCTTTTCTTTCCCCTTCATTTGATTATTAGATTAAGAGAAGACTTACTTTGGTTTTGGGGGCTTCTTATTGCTTTTTTAAATTAGAGTATATGTTGGTTTACTTAATCATGCAGAAAATATACAGTTCAAATATAACCCCTCCTGTTATTGAACCTTGTACTAGTGTGGAACTTTTGTTAGAAGTTATGACTTATTATTATTACAATTGTACTACAATACAATTATATATTTATAATAACACATGATTTACATTAGGATTTTCTATTTTTGTGATAAAGTCCTATTATTCTTATTAATTTTTTTTCTCCTTACATATATACAGGCTATGCTTACTTTGTTTAAACAAAGTGGTTGAATAAACTTTTATTACCAGAGTAAACATATGTAATATTCATTAAATATTATTTTTATTAATGTCCTTTGTTATTTGTCCTTATCTGCTTCTTATTTAACTTTTGTGTATTCATCAGTTATAAAAGATAATAGGCTTTTGAATTTATTTATCAAGTCTAATACTTTTCTGTTGCCTGATATAATTGATTTCTGCATTCAGATTTTTCCTAATACATTTAAATTTCTTTTCAAACATCTTGAGATGAGTACATATTTAATTTATATTCACACATAGTACATTTAGTTTACTTTTAATATTATAAAAAGGAAATATTTCAAGCATAAAATTTATGATACGTGATTTTCTTATTTTGGCTAATTTAAAAATAATTTGGAGGTGTCTGAAAGACTATTTTTACCTTTAGGATACAAACTTTGACATAAGTAATAATGATATTCTTCAATTCTTCTATGCCATTTGTTATTTCTCCTAAAAAATATATGAAAAAGTTTGGGCTCAATACAACTATGGCACATACACAACATCACTTGGCTACTTATCAGTAAAAACAAAATATAAATATATTGTGTCTATCCTAGAGAATATGCTTTGACCAATCATTTATAGTGCTTTTATGTCTGCATATTAAAATATCTGTTTTCTGAACAGGTGAACAGCCTCAGAGGATGTTTCATAATCTTCCTTAATTGGAGTGTTGATTTGCAAAGGACCCCTGATATTGATTATGACAGAAGATCTCTAAACAGTAAATTTTTAAGTTACTAATAAATTTGAGATATATTGCA